>JAULBX010028050.1:0-31945 GCA_032358255.1 Heterotrichella gracilis
CGCCGCGCCCGCCGCCCCGCCCGCACACCTGGACATCACGTTCAACCTCATCGACGGTGTGGCGGCGGGCGAGGTGGATCTGGACCAGGCGCTCATGGCGCAGCCCCCGGCGAGCGCGGCGAGGACGCCGCCGCCGGCTGCGGCGCCGCCGCCGATGGATGTCGCGCCGGCGGTGTCGGCGGTGTCAGTGCGCGCTGCCGACCCGTCGACTGCGGCGCACGCCGCGCCTGCATCTGCGCCCGGCAAGGGGAAGGGTGCGGAGCACAGCCAACGGGAGCAGGAAGCCCGCGCCAGTGGCAATGCGCCCAGCAGCGCGTCAGCTAGTGACAGGGTTGTGAACGCTAATGCGGTCGTCCCGCCTCCCAGCAGCTCCTCGGCCCGGCCCCCCAACGATGACTTTGAGCTCAACTGGGACCGGGCGCAGGAGTTCCTCCCCCGTATGGACCACGTGAGCGGGACCACCACCCCCAACGGGTGGGACGCGCCCGGCTGGGGCCCGTTGGCGGAGGAACCCGCGCCAGCTGCCCCCAGAGCTCCGCCACCTTCCCCTGCGGTATCAAACGCGGGATCTCCCGCCGTGGATTCAGCCTCAGGAGGGCCTGCGGCGGAGGCCCAGTCGCCAGGTGACGCTGGGAGAACCTCTGATGGGGGCGAGGGTTCTGGGGAAGGGGGGGACAAGAGTGAGGAGGCAGCGGCAACAGTAGGTAGTGACTTTGAGCGCCACTTTGACATCCCCGTGTACAAATCCAAGCTGCAACCTGGGGACGATGAGAATCCCCAACCTGCGCGCAAGCCCAAGAACTTCAGCTTCCCCAGCAACCAGGGCAACGGGCTAGGGTTCAAGGTGAGGAGAGCTCACGGTTTTAAGCATCCGTTGTCCTGTCCTACCCACTGCTCATAGCACTCAACCAACCAAACCCTACATGCAGCAAACCAGAAAATGTTGGCAAAAAGCAAAAGAACAAGAAAATTTAGCACAGGGCGAGCTCAAAGATGATACAAATAAACACAAAGCAGCACTGGCGAGCTCAATATGCACTCTTCCATGGCCAATTCACTCGCCAGCATCCCATTTACGCCCCTGTTGACCCACCCAGGGCCGCGCCTCCGACACCTCCCTGCCCCCACCACTCGATGCCGACGGGGCAGCCGCCATGGGCCAGGTGGGGGGTGGCAGGGGGGCAAAGAAGGGGGCCAAGGTGCCTGATGCCAGGGGGGACATGAAATCTGGGATTGCTGGTGGGGACTGGGGCGCGGGGATCTACCAGCGCCCCCCGGACAAGCCCGCTGAGGAGGGTTTGCCCTTCGACCCCAATACCCTAATCAGTAGCGAGGAGGCCACGGTGCGTGGGCAGCCATAAATGATTCGAATTCTGAATTAGTGGCATTGTGTCTGGGTTAATTGGCATTGTCGTGTGGAACACCTTCACTTTTGTCGCTTTTTCATGGTCTTTTTGGCGCATGGGCGTGAGGCGTTATTGCTAGTAATGCCTCATGTACACGCGCCAGAAGGAGCAAGGAACAAGCAACAAATCAAAAGGTGTTCATACTTGACGCAGTACTTCATTGCATAGTTGGGGTGTATGCCTTGAGATGTACCCTACTGTAAAGGCACACGGCCATGGCACCATCACAGGCACACGCAACCGTGCAATGCCACAAGTTGTCCTCACATGCCACGTTTTGGGTGCAGCACAGCGGTTTAGGGTTTAGCACATGGTTTAGGGTTTAGCGCATGCGGTGACTGACCTGTGCGCGCCCTGCTTCAGGACCGCCCCACTGGCCAGAGTTCCCTAGGCAAGGGTTTGGAGCAGGACACAGATCCGCTGCTGGAGTCAATGGGCAAGGCGCCGTGGCTGCCAACCAGGTAGGGTTTAGGGTTTAGGGTTGTGTACCTGCAACCAGGTAGGGTGTAGGGTTTTGTACCCCTATGGCTGCCAACAAGGCAGGATTCGAGCTGCTGCAAATTGCAGTTGGTTCCCTGCTAGTAGCCCACCCGTGCCCACACTTTGCCACACCCTACCTCATCCCTACTGCCCCCGCCAAGCCCTACTTGCATGGAACCCTACAGACAACCCTGCCACCACAGCCTGAAATCTACCTACATGACGTCGCACCCGCATACCCCTTACCCCTGTACTCACCTGATATGGCCCAACCTTAACTCAAACACTAAACCCTGACCAACCTGCAGGGACGCCATCTCACCAGCCTTGGAAGCGTGCGGGACCCTAGCCCTACCCTGAACGCTATCGCAAACCCTAAGTCTCACCCAAACTGTAACCCTACCTCAACCCCTCGCTGCAGGGATGCCATCTCATCTGCCCTGGAAGCGGGTGTGGACCCGGAAGCCTTAAAGAGGGTTATTGACCAGGCTGCAAAGGACATTGCGGAAAAGCAGGCGAAGCGGTCAGCCAAGCAGCAGCAACCACGCAGCCCAGGCAGCGCTGGGGCGGGGAACCCTAGGGGCGCCTCTCAAAACCCTAGCGGGGCTCCACGGAAGCCTGGTGGAGAGCCGAAGAACCCTGGACGGGGTTTCCCTCAAAACCCCGGCGCGTCCCAGCGCAAGCCCTCCCGCGGCACCTTCACCACCAGCCCCTCGCTCAAGACCTCCCAGCGTATTCGGAACAGCATGCAGGTACGGGTGTGGGAGTGGGGATGCTGGGGGGTGGTTTGGTGCACGGCTGCTGATGGAGCCATTGCAGCACATCAGAAGAAGCAGGTCCCCTGTGGATAGTGTTGCAGTCGTGGTGGACTTCTATTATGGCGGTTGGCTCCATGGTCCTGCTGTGCCCGCACACACTGCCGTACCCGTACCTGTATTGCCCCATGTGATATGTGCGCTCCAAACTGGTGCCCACACCCGGTGCCAGGTGACATGCCCCTCCGCTGCGTGACTGCCACCACCACCTGTGTGCCCCACCCACGCCGCCTCAAAACCTCCACCTCCACCGCCGCCGTATGACCGCCCCCGCCCACCGCCATACGCAGGTGAACGGCGCGCGCACGCCGCTGCTGCGGGGCCCGGATGACTTCTGGGCGGGGGTGGGGCAGCCCACCAGGGGCAGCAGCGGCTCCTCCAGTGCCAGCTCAGCGCCACCTAGGCAGAACCAGCAGGGGCCCACGCCACGGGGTAGTGCTGGCAGGGTGGGTGGTGTGGTCATGGGCGGGGAGGTGGACGAGGATGACTTCGGCATGCCGCCCAATGAGCCCATCATGGGGGAGAGATCCGAGGAGCGGTCTGAGGGGCAGAATGTTGGTGCCAATGCCCCCTTGGATGGGGGCGCGGATGGGGGTGTGGGGCGTGGGGCGGAGGGGGGTGATGCTGTGGGAGCACAAGGGGAGGGGGAGAGCCGGTCCATGACGTTTGAGGAGGTGCGATCGGTGGCTGATCGTAATGGGTTGCGGTTGGATGACCTGCTGGAGGACATGCGCAAGCGGGGGATCAGCATTGACGACAGCTGAATTTGTCAATGGGCTGGAACCTGGCACCACTACTACCTACTGGGTAGGGATGGCCCCAGGACCTGCTAGGGCTGCAAGCTTGCATACTTGATCATTTCCAACGATGATCATAGTACCTATTTTCCTTAATACGCAAACTATGCTGTATTACACCACTGGTAAACACCATTCGATGGATAACTGAACCATAAATTTATTATCAACTTGTACCATTTGTAGCTGGTTATGGTGTAAGTCACGGGCCCCCCCAACTCCACAGATTCTGAAATTAAGGCCCAAGGGGCTTTCAGAATTTGTTCTAGGTAGTACCACCCGGTGTCACATGATCACTGCAGTCAGCTGATCACACCGCGATCCCTTGACATGTGTACTCATTAATCAATTGATTGACACCATGATTGCATCATTGATGATTGACAAGCTTCATCTCAGTTGAGCCTCAATGCGGCATTCAATTTGATGATTGCAGCGGCTGGCCTGGTGACCACCCACCTCAAGTCCTGAACATATGGCAACCATGATGGCCAATCATGATGGAATTTGATAATCACCACCAGGCTGTGTGTCCTAGTTGGGCTGGGGCAAACCAGGTCCTGTCTCGAGTGACTTCCGGTGCAGTGCACCAGAATCAATTCAGCTGCTGATTTAGACAACATCACGCCTGGCGGCTGTATGCACTAGTTGGCCCAATGTGCAGCAGCTGTAGTGTTACAGCTGATTCAGAAGGATATTTCCCAGCATAGCATTCTATTGCACGTGCTCTTGAGGCAGGGATAGCCTTTCATCCCTGCCATGTGTGGGTGCAAGCCACAAAAAGCATGCATTTTCTAGGCCTGATGCACTGGAGCGCTGAACACATGCTTGGTGCTACACGCTGTGGTCTAAATGTAGAACAGTGCGTACGGGTATCATAACGTATGTGTGTGCTTAAGAGCGGAAAACAGAATACCAAGGGGTTGCAATGTAACGGAAAATTAGTGGGCCGCTATCGTAATGGTAATGGTAGACAAGTGTGTAAGTGATCAAATAGTATATGACCAGTTGCAAAGTGTTGAAAACTGCCACTGGGCAACTTGGAAACCGCATTGTTCCATAACCTGTATTCCATACTAGTGTATGTGCAGTTGCATGTCAAACAGCATGCTACCTTAGTTCAAAAGACATATGTGTGTGTGCTAGGTAAGGTACGTTCAGCTTAGTGCAGCTGACCCCCTCCTTTCACACTAGGTTGTAAGACAAAAAATCAGACTCTAGAGTAGGCAAATCCTTTTGCATTGTGTGGTAGTAGGTAAATGTAAATTTAGCTGCTGTAAACTCAACGTAACGGTGCGCAGCGTACTGCATGTGGGGGAGGGGATGACAAAACCCCCACCCCTCCAGCGCCACTGCCACGCCACCACTGTAACAAGAAACAGGGAGAAAGAAAAACAACACGGCTATACTGTTAAGCTTGACCCGTCTAGCTGCTCTGCCGGCTGGCGGTGGCCATGTGCCACAAGCTGTGCACAGCCTGCACGATGTTGTGCGCGGTGGAGTGCTCGCCATCCTCCTCACTGCCCTGGGATGCTACCCTGGGTGACCCCACCTCCAATTCTGAGGAGGCACCCGCCTGGCCTAGCGTGAAGGTGGGCAGGCGGGGCACGATGGGCTCTGCTATTTGGAGCATGGCCTGGATGCGGGCTGCAGTGGCCTCCTCGTTGCCGCCTGTGGTAGGGGGGCAAGGGGGCGCGTAAGGGTTTTGGGGTTTTGGTGCAGGGTTTTGCTGCATGGCATAGGTGCAAAGCTTCTTGGAAGGGTTCAAGGGAATGGGCGCTCTAGAGTTGAGAACGGACGAGCGTTTGGAGGTGGTGGGGTTGCATGGTGTAGGGTTTTCACTTTGTGAGTTGTGCAAGTGTGCAGCAATGTGCGCATGCAGGTCATTACAGGTCAAGCAGACACGGCATGTGGGGCACAAGCAGGCAGGCATGATTTTTGCACCAGCCTCAGCAATAATATAAGAAATAGAATATATAAATACAATTACAAACCCTAAATATAACTATTATTAATTGCAGGCGTACATACCTTCTGCGGCAGCCACGGCAATGGGCCGCGCCTCCGCCACCTTGCCAGCAGCCAAGTGCTTCAGCAGGTCGCTGTCCGCCACCTCATCACCCTCCTCAGCCACACCCAGGTCAGCAGTGGTGCTTACTGGGGAGCCGGCCTTGAGCAGGTGCGCCACAAACTGCTGCGTGGTGGAGTCGGCCGCCGCCACCGCGCTGGCCTCGGCGGCGTTGGCAGCCCGCTTGGCCTGCGCCAGGATCTGCTGGACCAGGCTGTGGGGGTCGGCGGTGGTGGCGGGGCGGGCGGCGGCGGGGTGGTCATGCTTGTCGTCCTCATCGTAGTGCGTGGAGTCGTCAAAGACCACGGGCTTGCGGGTGGTCATGCGGGCATCCAGCGCCTCCTTGAGAAGGTGCTCGCCCAGCTTCTTGCCGGTGGCGTCGGCGGTGGCGATGGGCTGGAGGTTGGCCCAATCGACGGCGCCGCCGGCGGTGGCAAGCAGGGGCTGGTCGGCGGGCTGCGCCCCGCTGGCGGCGGCGGATGCAATGGGCTTGATGGTGGCGCTCTCCACGTGCTCAAGCAGGCCCCATGGGTCGACGCTGTGCGCCTCAGCATGGCCAATGACATTACCCTCTGGGAGGGTGGTGGGCTCAAACATGTCGGCGATGTCGTCGCTGGATGCGGCGGCGGTGGCGATGGCGGCGTGGGTGGCGACGGCGGCAGTCGGCTGCACCAGTATGGCCTCACCGGTGGCTTCGGCGGAGGCGATGGTGGTGGTGGGTGTGGTGGTGCTCTCGCCGGAGGTGAGGGGCTGCACCATGAGGATGGCATCGGCCGCCTCGCCAGTGGCAAACGCTGAGCCAATGGCGGGGGTCTCCAGGGCATCGCCGACGGTCACGGGCTGCACCAGCAGGGCGTCCACCAGATCCACACCCACAGCCGTGGCTGCGCCCAGTGCCGGGCGGTCCACCTCAGTGGTGGCGTCGATGGTCAGGAACTCCTCCCCTGAGGCCTCGGCGGTGCCCAGGGCTTGGGTGAGGATGGGGGTGTCTGCCTGCTCCAGGAGCTGGTTTGCTGACATGGGCTGGGACAGCACAGGTGAGTCCTCTCCCCCGGGGACGGTGTGGGGCTGGGTGAGGATGGGCTGCTCGCCCTCCTCGGCATCGGCATCAGCGATGAGCATGCGGTGGATGGTCATGCGGTCAGTGAGGAGGCGCCGGGACACCTTGTTGCCGGACTGCAGGCTGCGCAAGGCTTGGGTAAAGCGGCTGAACAGGCTGGGCTGCTGCTGCGCCACGTCATCCTCGACATGCACATGGCCCGCATCATCGTCAAACTCCCCCCCTGCGGCGCCGGCGCTAGCGACCACGTCATCCGCGTGGACATGGCCTGCGTCGTCGTCAAAGTCCCCCCCTGCTGCGCCGCCCGAGGCCACCTCCTGGGGTTCTGCCACTCCCTCGGCTGTGGCGCTGCCAAGGAGCACAGCCTGGCTGTCCCAGTGGGAGGCGGTGGGCTCAATTGGTGTGGGTGCGGCGAAGAGGTCCTCCAACACAAAGGCGCGCAGCTCCTCGTCTGAGAGGATGATGACTGGCATCTGGGGGACGAAATCACCGACCACTGAGCTGGCGGTGTCCACAGGCTGGTAGGCCAGGACGCCCGTGAGGGGTGCGAAGGTGTCAGCCTGCATGAGAGGGGACGGGAGGGAATAAGTTAAAGCGTGTGGGGTGCTGGAGAATTGAAGCCTGCGGCATGTGACATGGCGCCATTGTGGTCCACTTCCGCACAATTTGCATGCCGTGCAAAAGTAAAAGCTATGGGAAAACATCACACAATGATGTGAAAAGAAAAGAATAAAATCCATTGTATACACCGGCAGATATAGGCACGACTGCTGATCTGGGTGTACGGCCCGAATGCATGTGAACAACTGCCTGTGCTCAGCTGCATGACATGCAATTTACCCAAACCCAAAACCCCAAGCTGCACCCTAATCCTCCTGCCTACCTGAGACTTGACCCACAGGCTGAACACAAACCCTTACTTTGCACCCTAAAACCCTAATTGAACCCAACCCCTTTCAACCCCTGACCTGCACCCCGATTCCCCCCCTTTGCTCACCTGTGGCATGACGCGCAGGTCCAGGAAGCTGTGGTGCAGCGGCACGAAGAAGGCAAACTCAAAGTGAGTTGTGTTGACCACCACGGTGGGGCCCTGCCTGATGCCCTGCTGGTGCAGCGCAACGCTGTGGGTGGCGTCGAGGGTGAGCTCGCCGTTGTTGATCAGGGCTTGGGTGATGGTCCGGTTGTTGAGGGTGACTACGGGTTGGGAGGGAGGGGGTTGGTGGTGGAGAACGGGTATGCGGGGAGTGGGTTGTGGATGCTCAGTGGGTCCACCTGCTAGGGTGCTGCTACACCTGTGAAGGGCTGTTTCTGCTAGTCACCCCCAGCAGCGGTACAGTAATCCAGAGTCAGCCAACAATCATTGAACAGCACGTGTGAAGCACAACCTCAATGCTTCGTGTACAACACGGCAAGCAGCCAAAGGATACTGGCTGGGCTGCAGTGGCATCCACACCTTGCCTAAGGTGACTCCATACGGTGTGCCAGTATTGGATGGAACCTAGAGATGCACCATGTATGCGCACATACCATGGGCGTATGTAGGATTAGTCCTGTGCAGGTATGCAGCACTGCTCACCTGACAGTTGGCCATCGCCCACTGCCTCAACCACAAAGCGCATCTCCTTCGTGGCGTCCTTGGGGTTGGTGATGGAGAGCCCAAACACCGTCATCATCACGCTGTCGTGCTCAGAGTGCACGACGTCGGTCGCTGCTGACAGCTGGTAGCCAGGGGTGCTGAGAAGGCTATATGCGCTGCCCCCTACCACTGGCAGGACCACTTGCTGGCCCTCGAGGTTGGTCAAGGACAGCTCGAAGAGCTTGTCAGCGTGTGCAAAAGCTGCAGGGAAATGTACGAGGTGAGTGTGGCTCCATAATACGTACAAGTGGGTTGGTCAACAGGTCGTGTGTGGAGCAGAAGCAGTGGTGGGCTCAACCAGTTGGGTTGTGGGGTTCCCCGCGCAAAAGAGTGTGCATGCCTACCTGCCAAGAGGAGCAGCAGCTGGAGGGACGCTGCCCCCAGCAGTGCTCGTCGCGACATTGTTGGCCCTGGGAACAAGGAGAAAACCTTTGTAAGACCCTGGCTTTGATTGTACACGAGTTTCCATTTTCACGGCATGACCGAGCACGGTAATGTGCAAGCAAAGCGTGGCTAACCCCGCCGTGTGCAGGCGCCCGCCATATCTTAACAAAGTGCATTGTTTTCTAAAGTTGCGTGAATGGTGAAACGACCCCTGCTTGGTGAGTGGGGGTGCTTCACTGCAGCAGTGGTTTGGCGCGAGTTTCGTGCCTAAACACGATGCAGAAGCATGTCGGAAAAACTGGAACAACCCCGCCGTTCGGCACGAAACCAATCTGCTGATACTGCCGTTGAGTGCAACTACGGAGCGATTGGAGCCTGCGGGCAGTGCCATGACAAATGCCCCTGCTTTGCCGCCCACAGCCAGCATGTGCCCAAATGCCGAGGCAACGAGAAATCACCCAACAGGGAGTGCACATCCAGCAGCCACTGGATACAACTTGGCGCATACCTATAGACTCTGAGACTGCAGAGAAGCGTTACGTGGAAGATTCAGGCCGATTCTGTCACGGAACTGCTGTCTGTGGGCGTCCGAGTTGGATTCTGCCGCCCTGGAGTTTCGTAGGCTGCCACCAAGTGCAATCGACAACTAATGAGTAGCCAGCCGTGGCACTGAGCACGATCAAAGCCAGTCTTTGTCGAGGGTTGATAAGGTGCGGCTGTACACAGCTGTTGTGAGGTCGCCAAGCTAGTTTTCTGGCAGGGCTTCTGCCTGGTGTGTTGTGGGTCGTAGGCTGGGGTAGTGAGCACACAACAACACAGCAACGCCTCTGGCGTCAACTGTAGCACGGTCTTGGCACGGGTACGTGCAAAAGTGGTAGCTGTTCGGCTTACCGTTGCCCTAAAGTTTCCAGTGCACTTGCGTTCAACGCCTGGCAGGAGGGAGCAGGCGAAACTTGCGGCAAATGTCACTTTTCGCGCGAGGGGAGCCCGCCTTACCTCCTCTGACGATAAATACACCCCTTCTACTCCTCGTCCAGCGTTTCACGCACCCCCCCTTTCACCCACTACCCCAGCATGACGTCAGCAAGCCAGGCAATTTTCTCCCGTTACTGGATGTATTATACCGTTTGGCGCCCGAAAAGGCAAGGCGCCCAAACCGCACCGGCGTTTCGCTTTGTCAGAGTCGGGCAGCGCGGTTGTGCGCAGGGCACGTCTTGGCACCCGGTTGTGGAAGCTGCATGCTTGGCCTAAGCCCTAGGTTTTCCGTGTGCGTGTTGTACTGCAGGTCGATTGGGTCATTACTGCGCGTTGGGAGGCGTTGCAGCTGGTCAATGCGGTTGGCATGCCTTGGCGCGCGCACCCCTGGTGCAGTCAATCGACTCGCATACGAGGGACCCAGCAAAACCCAGTGCATTGTGCGCAAGCATACTGCCTATCAGTCGTTACTCGTCCAGCTGCAACGCCTGGGTGTGTGGCAGCTCATAAGCTCACTCACTAGCTAGCCGCCTCGGCATGCCACCCAAAGGGTCAGCGCCAAAAGTTGGTGAATTGCTGCCATTCACACCTCTGCTGCTCGTTGTGCCTGCCACTAAAATTCCATTGTCCAAACCCTGGACAAAGAACCAAAAGGTTGCCCTCCCATGCGCTAGCGCTAGGCAACTGTTCTTTCTTGTTTTTCCAGTACTTTTGTGTGTACACATGTGGTTGTGCCCCAGTTTTTTTGGCGTTCTGCTGGAGGTGAGTGCCCACGCCTAGGGACTGTGCCACTGAACGTCTGTCAGGGTTTTAAAAAAACACGGCACTAATCCAGTCGCTTACAGAGGTGTGCTAGTCTGGAGTGGCTGTGCATCTGGTTCAGCACACACTGACCCCTATGACAGGAACAAATAACCAATCACCACCAGTAGTCAATGCACACTCAGTCGGAGGAACAATGCAACGTGCACCCAGCCAAGTAACACAGCGGCACATATCCGCAAGAGAAGTTTGCTTTGTTGGTATGTAGTGACATGACGAGCAATCCCACAATTCAACTTCACTGCACTTGCACCAATGAAGACAGGCAAGGTCGCCAAAACCCAGCACTGCAATCGACTATATCCACCCAACAGCCATCGCCGCAGCCCAGGGGCCTCCTAGGCATAGGCCCTGTCGGTCTGCAGGTCGGTGAGGAAGGCCGCCTCGCGCGCGTGCAGCGGCGGGTGGAACACCACAGTGGCGCAGGCCGCTGCAAATGCCGTGACCAGCTCCAGGCGCTCCCCGTCCCGCTGCCCGCTCATGCGGCTGCGCTTCACACCCGCGGCGACCATCAGCCTGGGCGTATAGGGCAAGTGGCAGTAGTTAGTCAGTCAGTCAGTCAGTCACACAGACGCTCATGCGGCTGCGCTTCACACCCGCGGCGACCATTTACCTGGGCGCGGTGGGCAAATGGCAGTAGTTAGTCAGTCCATTTACACTCACGCATGCTGTGGTGACTGGGCTTCATGCCTATGGCCACCAATAAGCTCGTGCAGCGGGACATCCTCAGCAGGTACTATGGCATGTGCCGCTGGTTTCCTGGCTTTCCCTTTCTGCCTACACCGCCCCCCACGCATGCTGTTCCATCCCAACCCCTACACCCTAAACACGCCACCAATCCCAACCACAACCATGGCCTGCGCACCTGATCATGGTGGTTGCGAAGTAGGACGAGTAGGGCGCCTCGCACGTTGCCAGCACCTTGAATATGAAGTAGCGGACCAGCGACGGGTCCGCCCCCTTGGCCCAGGCCTCGATGAAGCTAAGCACAAGCTCAACCTCGCCCTGGACCACCAAGCAACCATAATTTGTCACACACAGAAAAATACCACTTATTTAGGTACTTGTGACAAAATTCAACTTCAGAATCTGAAGTACGAGAGGAAAACAAGGCAATGTAAAAAGTCAGCAATAAAACTACAGGTATACGGTATACGGTATACGATATACGATAAACACTGTTGAGACAGGCGATGATGAGTTATTGACATGGTGAGGCACCGCCCTCCTGTCCGCCATGAGCAGCATTGCTGCTGCGTTCCGATCCCATAAAGAGAGGCTAGCATATGAAGGTACAAAGGTATAATATGCCCATACCCTACCTGCACCATGAGCAGCACTGCTGCGTCCAGGAAGCCACGCGCCACGTCGGGTCTGCTGTTGCCCATGGCGCGCACCACACCGGACAGCACCTCTACCACCTGAGAAGGGGGGGGAAGTGGTGGGTGGGTGCGACCCTTCGATAACTCCTCTTTATTAACCAAATATGCCGGAAGCAGGCATGTTTATTTATTTATTTGCTTTATTTCAGATATTTACCCACTCAAAATTTTTGCATCATTTTGGTGCGGGGTCCACCCTGACAGCTGGACCCCGCTTCCAACACACACACAGACACACACACACACATATGACGATTGAACACCTTACAGGCACACAGCAACCCACTACCAAAATGCCCAACGCCCCTCATACCGCTTGCTCTCAACTCCACCCATCCACAGTCATCCCACCTCCTGGTGTAGCAGCAGCTGCCTGGCGATACCCTCAGCCAGCAGCATTGAAAACAACCTCAGCCTGCAATGCGTGCACTGCCTGGCGCCAGTATCCTGGCAGCACGAGATGAGTGCGCAGGCAGCGCGGCCCTTGGACCTCCCCACCCCCCCCCCCGCACCCCACCCCCCCCCCCCCCCCTCGCCCACCACTCACCCGCTGGTGCAGCAGCGGCTGCCTAGCAATGACCACTGCCAGCAGCGCCAAGAAGGGCTCCGCGGAGGAGGTGTGCATTGCCTCGCGCCAGTAGTCTGGGGACATGAGGTGGGTGCGCATGCAGCGCAGCACGCCCACGGCCGCGCAGGGCACCGCCAGGGCGCGCTCGGCGTCCGCCAAGTGGCTAGTGGTGAATTTCACCCCCTGGACAAAAGAAACTTATGAGTTTCACTCCCTGGACCAAAAAGGACGTATTACTCCCTTGGACTTAGCAAGGTGTACATCATGCCCTTATTATGCACTATAATCTGGTGGAATTTGACCCCTAGGTGAGAAGAATATTGGCAAAAGGTCTGCAGCAACATCTTGGACGCATGTATTTAAATTTATGCATTTGCCTGCAACGCATGTATCCAAGTAGACAGCTGACAAACTTGCCTGCACCGCTGCCTGTGCGAGCGCCATGGCTGACTGGATGGCGGCTGAGGTGGAAGGGACATCGTCTAGATCAAGGGGTTGTTGCGGCCTGCAGGGTGTGCACATTAGGGTTCAGGGTTTAGGGTTTCTGCTGGACAATATTGAAGAGGGTGGTGCAGGAGGAAGAGGAGGGGAGGTGTATGTACCTCATGCATGGTATGAGGGTAAAATGTGTGGTATTTTGCGATTAGCGTAATGTAGCGAATGCAGAATTGGTAGATAGATGGAAGCAATCCTTCAGGTGAGGAAAGGCTAAGGCTTAGTAGGATAAATTGGTTAGGACACATAGGACTAATGGCAGACGACAAATTACCAGAGCGTCTGGACTTTGGGCAGCTGGTGGGGAAGCGGTCTAGGGGTGCACGCAGGGCCACATGGGCTGCTCTCGTACTAAGGATGTGCAATCAAGAAACATTAAAAGTACAAGCGATGCCAGGACAGGATTGGGTGTCGCAAGCTTGTGCAAGGACTGCCTATCTGGCTTTCTTGCCAGAATGCGAGTAATCATGATATTAAATGGTACGAGGGCAGACGGTACCCCTGTAGGAAGGTGCACCAGCAAGTATCATTGGCTTCTGGGAGTAAAATTTATGGGCAGAACCCAATAAATGGCACACAGCACAAAGATATGTGCAATCATGCCATGCCAACAGCCAGGTTGCACACCCATAGTCTAAATGCTAGTCACCCACCGTGCATCGATAGCGGCCGCGGCAATGGCCAGCAGCTGCACAAACGCCTCCTGGGTGTCTGCCGGCATGCGCTTGCCAGGCGCAAACAGTGCCCCGACAAGGGTTTCCATGATGCGTGGGTGGCGCAGCAGTTCAATGGGGGGAGGGGGCTGGGGCCCACTGTACAGCTGGCGCAACCGCACCACCTGGAGTGAAGGGTGTGGGTTGGGAAGTACAGCGGTGGGGTGGACGTTTTGGGCACAGGTAAGGACAGGTTTCCTTGAAACCCTCGACACAACCATCACCATTATTGGAGGCAAGGCGGCTGGGGCATTTACGGAGCGCGCATCAGGCATCCCCACCCCTCGCCACCCCCAACCAACTCCCCATGTCAAGGACGCCTGCACATGCGCCAGTGCCCGCCCACCCACCTGCCCCATGACTGTTTTCCCAAATTCTTGCCACAGGATCGCACACACAGGGGCCCGCACCCAACACGACCTCCTCCCCCCTCCCTGTCACCACCACCACCACCACCACCCACCTCATGAGTCGGCGTGGCGCTGGCCGCAAGGATGTTGGAGATAACCACCGCAGCCGCGGCGTGCTGCGGGTCACCCCGCGGCGCAGCGAACAGCCGGTGCATGCCCCACACTATTGCGCCCTGCTGCTGCGCGGAGCACCTCTCCAGCTCCTGCGCCAGGCGGCGGTAGTGCGCGCCCCCCCGCCGCCGCCCCAGCTCCGTGAGTATGTGTTGCGCGTGCACGTAGGTGTGCTGGCTCTGGCCGCAGCTCTCCTGCGGGGTGGCGGTGGTGGTGGTGCGGTGGGTGGGGGGTGTTGCTACAACAAGTGGATAGATAAGTAGCCTGTCCTTTCAAGGGCGCATTCATTAAGGAGAGATGTTGCTGGCTTCCTGTCCACTGCTTTCCCTACCACGTGCGGGTGCTAAGTGTGCACGTAGGTGTGCTGGCCACAGCTCTCCTGCGGGGTGGTGGTGTTGCGGTGGGAGGAGGGTGGGGGCTGGGGGTGCTACAAGGGTCTCGCATATGCAAATCCTGTGCTCCTAGGTTGCTGAATATTAACGCCCAGATTTTCAAGAGCGTGCACCCAGGTCCCTTCCAGGAAGCTCGGGTGTGAAAACCGTCTATGTGTGCAGGAAGGTGTGCTGGCTCTGGGGATGTGGGTATAGTGAGGGCCTCATGCCCTACCCATGCATGTGGTCAATACACAGCACCCCCACATGATATGTACCTGGAGTTCCACCACGAGCCTCTGCATGGCAATCTTTGCCCCACACACTCCTGTATCCCCCCTCCCCTCCCGTATGCTCTACCACCAGCTGCTGCATGGCACAGGTTTTGCCCCACCCCCTCTCATATCCTCCCTATCCAAACCCCCCACCTGCAGCTCCACCATATCAGCTGCTGCATGGCATAATTCGCCCAACCTCCTCCCTATCCTCCCTATACAATTTTCGGAGATTGAATTTCCCACCTGCAGCTCCACCATCAGCTGCTGCAGCCGCGCCTCCTCCGCCCCAATCACATCCTTCAACCGGTTGGCCAGCAGCCGGTGGAACACCCCAAAGTACCCCGACAAGCTGCTCCCCACGCTGGCCACCTCCCCCTCGTGCCCCGCAAACAGGATCTTCTGCATTGCAAAGTTGAGCAGCAGGCAGTTCTTGTGCGCGGCAGACAGCTGGTAGATGAGCTGGCGCCCGGCGGGGTCCCCAGCGATGCCATCCAGCCACACGGGGGGGCCCGAGCCGTCCTTGGAGAAGATGCCGTGGAACTTCTCGGGGTCGAATTTCTGCTTGGCCAGCTCCTGTGGGCAGCACAGGCATTCCAGAATCTAGGCATGCAAGTTAAGAATCGGCAAGCAAGGGCGAGGTTGCAGGCATCGGCGGTCCACCCAGGTAGGTTGTTGAGAACCAGGACGCCAGGTTTTGGAGTATAGGACATAGGGGTAAGGGGCTGGCAGTCAGGGCTACGGATCCAGAGAACATGAGCAGGTTTAGGGTTTAAGAATCAGGATCTTAAACCAGGAGGTATCCGGACAACATGAGCAGGTCGTTATAAAGGCCGGGATAATAAGACATTTACCCGCACAAAAACGTGCCCAATTGCGAGGACGTGGTTTCACCAATTTGAGGGATCAGGGTACTCAGGGGCCCCACCCGCAGGAAATGCGCCTCATCTGGGGACTCCGGCTTGCTCCCTGAGGTTGACGCGCGGCTGCCCTCATCCACGCGCTGCGGCTGGGTGCTGCCATTGGCCATGCGCAGCCAGCCGCACACCAGGCTGGCCATCTGCGCAAACCCTGCACAAGGGTTTTAAGGGTTTCCACCATGTGTCCACTGTCGGTGACTGCTTGCCAGCCAGCCTTGCGCGCTGGCCAACTGTGCAAACACTGCACATGGGTTCCACTGGGGATGCAACTGTTGGTGGATGCATCCCACCTCCAGCTCGCACAGGAGGTATGTGACAGGACCCTCTGTGATTTACAGATTGCATGGGTGGCGGTGCAAGTAGGGGTGGCAGGGGCCTGTGTATGTGGTTTTGGCTGATTTGCCGAGGTAGTCTGTGAGCTAGGACACATGTATAAGGCTCTTGCGTCAGAAATTGCTCCCTTGGGACTGAGTGCATGACTCCCCATAGAGCAGCAGAACTGCCGCAGCGTTGCGCTGGACAAAACCCACACGAAGGTGGGCTGTCGCAGCTGCTTAGGGCTAAAGGTTCACCATTCTACTGCCCCAACAGGACCTCCATCATTCTCTGTGCTTGGCCACCTGTTTAGGGTTTAGGGTTCAGGATTAGGGTTTAGTGTTCACCGTTGTATTGCTCCGACAGCAGCTCCACCGTGGCCTGTGGGTGTCCGCCCGATTGTATGTAGTTGACCACGGTGTTGAGCACCGCTGGCTCCATGATGGCATCGGAGCTGCGCAGGCGGCCTTCAAGCTCGTTCAGGCGCCGCAGGCGGTCCGCCTCCTGCACAGGGGTGTAGGGTTCAGGGTTACCACCTCCAGCACAGGTGGTGTAGGGTCTGGGGTCTTGGGTTTAGGGTTTAGGGTTTAGGACCCGCCTCCTCTGCAGTGGCGTAGGGTTTAAGGGATAGGGGTTAGGGCTCCGTGATGGCACTAGCGCTGCATAGGCACTCGTCGAGCTTGTGGGGGTTGCGGAAGCTTGGCAACAAGGGTGCAAACATACCCAGGAGCTGCTTTGTGTGCGCGCTATGTGGGCTTGTTGGGACGTTTGGTGCACTATAATCAACCTGTATCGCGTAGTTATTCAGTTATTTGAGTGTTCAGACCGGGTACTAGAAGCCAATACAAAGGAACTGTCACCATACCAACACTGGTAACAACACTCCAGTTCATTATTAACAACCATTGTAGCATGTGTACACACATGTGCGCAGTTCAAGGAGGGTACACGCCAGATCGGAGGGTTCGTGGTAAAAGGTGTCGATGCACCAGTGCTTTGGTGAGCTGCGCAGGATGCAGACAGAGTGATATGCACATGCGTGGTCCCACGTGGAATAACAACCAGTATTAAGGTATATCAAAGAGCTCGGCTTTCCTCCTGCGAAGAAAGTACGTGTCCGTGCCGGCCACTGGGTGCAAGTGCACCCCAGTTTGAAGCTCACGGTGCCGTGCATGCATCCCAATGCATGCATACCAATCATGCGCCATGACCCACCTCGTTGCTTCCCATGGTTGCTCAGATGTTGTGAACACCGCCGCCCACCGCTTCTTCTTCAGCCTTTTCCGTAGTGCTCCTTTGTGTCAAGCGGGTGTGCACATAGGTCCTCCCCTAGAGGTAGGTATCGCACGGCAAGGAATGGTTTGCAAGCCCAGAAAGGCCTTGAAACCGGTTAAAACGACGAAGCTCTCCAGCTATTTCCGAACGTCAGGCTCTGTTCACTGCTTGTATGCCATGCATGCAACTTGCATCCGAAAGAAATTTCCCCCAAATAATTTTTCGAATTTCAATTTAGATTAAAACCCTAATAGGGTTCGGGTCTGGCTGCGGCGGCTGTAATCGTGCAAGTGCGGTGAAGCCAGTGGCCGGCGCCACCTCGGCCCCAAGCACAAAGAGGCCTGCCCGCAGCCGACTCGTTCCTTTCAAGCACACGGCCAGCTGATTCCATCAGCTGTGTCTAACGACACCCTTCACGAACGCTCTTCACGAGCACCAGCCACACAGCACTGCTGTCCTCAGGACACAGGTGCTGCCAGCTACCCAACACCACTTTCAAGGCATTTTCAAAGTCTCGCAATCATGGCGGGTGAGCTCGGGTTCGATGCTGGGGCCTACGATCAGAAGATGGAGTCTCTGATGACCGAGGAGGGCGGCGGCAACTTCTTCAGCGAGTGGACTGAGACCTTCGAGTCGTTCGATGAGATGGAGCTGCACCAGAATCTGCTCCGTGGTATCTATGCCTACGGTGAGTAAGCCCTTCTGTCAGCAGCCTCCCGCTGTTGCCCACGATCGGGACGTGGATCACCGACAGCTTATGACGGTGGTGTGGGCGTGGGGAACGCTGCCCACCTGCCACAGCAGCCATCGCCACCCTTCGTGGCTGCCCACACACTTGCATGTGCTACAGCCACCACCCCTGTTGCCATGAAAGATGCGTCTGCCGTTTGGTAGTTTTAGCGTTGGCAACTGCGGAGAATTGGGTGTTTGTATCATTCCTCAAGTGCGTCTGTGGCTGCGTTTGAACTCTTTATTTGTATTGGTCAGCCACTTTACTGATATTAGTTACCGTGAGGCAGATTTTGCAGGATCGTTTGAACACTCTGCAACTTGACAGCAACAAAACGTCCTTGCACCCTTCTTGAATGTGTCCTGAACCTCCCTTTCAACGAGTGCTTTCCTTGCCATAGGTTTTGAGAAGCCCTCTGCCATCCAGCAGAAGGGCATTGTTCCCTTTGCCAAGGGCCTGGACGTGATCCAGCAAGCCCAGTCCGGTACCGGCAAGACCGCCACCTTCTGCGCAGGCATCCTCCAGAGGTTGGACTACAACCACCTCGAGTGCCAGGCCCTCGTGCTGGCCCCAACCCGTGAGCTGGCCCAGCAGATTGAGAAGGTCATGAGGGCCCTCGGAGACTACCTCCAGGTGCGCACAGCAGCTACATTGGAAGCACAGTTGCCATACACCATATGCGTAGTGGGCAGAGAACACAGCCAAGCAGGTTTGAGGGGTACGAGGAGCAAGGCCAACTGCAGGTCCTGTGCAGTGGCAGTGGGTACTGGAGGTAGTCTCCAAGGGCCCATGGAGGCAGCATGTGTATCCAGCCACACAAGAATATTGGGAACCTTGGCCTCGCAGGCAGCGTAGCTCCAGCAGCGGAAAGGGGTCCAGCAGCAGAAAATTGGGTTTTGTGGTTGTGGCCACGCACGGGTGGCAGTCATTGGCAGGCAGCTGGGGGATTTGCTACAGCCACTGCATCACGCAGATAAAAATCCTGATGGTGCCTACTTGTTGCACCTGGATGTTGAGAGCGGATGCGTGGGCAGCAAGTGCAGCTGTTGTGGGTACGGGTGGTGTCTTTCTCACAGGGGTATATGTGCTGGACATAGCCCGGCAGACTCAGAGCACACCGCCACTGCCGCACCAAAACCACCACCGTCGCCGCCACCCCTGACACTTCTTTGGTCCACCGCCGCCGCTGCCGTTACCGGCACTTCTATGCACCGCCACCTCTAACCCTCCCACACACCTTTGACCCACCAACCGCCGTGCCCTGCAGGTCAAGTGCCACGCCTGCGTGGGGGGCACCAGCGTGCGCGAGGACACCCGCATCCTGCAGGCGGGCGTGCACGTCATCGTGGGCACGCCCGGGCGCGTGTACGACATGCTGCGCCGCCGCGCGCTGCGCGCCGACGGCATCAAGATGTTTGTGCTGGACGAGGCCGATGAGATGCTGTCCCGCGGGTTCAAGGACCAGATCTACGACATCTTCCAGAGCCTGCCCCCCACCCTGCAGGTGGGACCAGCAACACGACTGATTACACCGCCTTTGTTGCCCTGCACCCAGTATCCACAGTCACAACCATGGACCCTAAATCCTGATCCACAGTCACAACGATTGACCTTAAATCCTGATCCACAGTCACAACTATGGACCCTAAATTTTGAACCCTTAAACCCTAAGATTGCCCATCTCCCCCTCCAGGTCGGCGTGTTCTCCGCCACCCTGCCCCCAGATGCGCTGGAGATCACCCGCAAGTTCATGAGCAAGCCAGTGCGTATTCTGGTGAAGCGCGATGAGCTGACCCTGGAGGTGCGCAGCTCTAAACCCTAAACCCTACACCAGCACTCCGCCAGTGGTTGCTCCACCATCACGGGGTCTGCACTGCACCTCCTGAAGCAATCCCTTGCAATGGAATACTTTTGATCTGCTGTGAGCGATGCATCCCCTGCTGGCGCGCGAGTTGCGCCATGGGCTACTTTCATCACCATTCTGGCGCGCACATGGTCCCTGCACATGGCCTGACACGTGGTGCTTTGCTTGTCCAGGGTATCAAGCAGTTCTACGTGAACGTGGACAAGGAGGAGTGGAAGCTGGACACCCTGTGTGACCTGTACGAGACCCTGGCCATCACCCAGTCCGTCATCTTTGCCAACACCCGCCGCAAGGTGCGCACAGCAGGCGCACGCGCGCGCTGCACCCCCCGTCTGCTCCATCCATACTTGCAACCGCGACCCACGCCATATGGTGGCCAATGCTTTCTGCACACCCTATGCCCGCCTCACACAGCTGCATTCTTAAACCCATTCCATTCCATTCCATCGCATTCTATGCCTGTGGTCAGCTGGCATGCTGGCGCCGGTATATGCGGTGTACCATGCATTTGCGTATAACCACAAATTTACATTAATCTCAAACCGCACTCCCATTGCATGTTGGCCCTCGCCCCGGCAAATACCCTTAAACCTTATTTCTGAACTCCAATTACCCCGCAGGTGGACTGGCTGACTGACAAAATGCGCGAGCGCGACCACACCGTGTCCGCCACCCACGGTGACATGGACCAGAACACGCGCGACGTGATCATGCGCGAGTTCCGCTCCGGGTCCTCCCGCGTGCTCATCACCACCGACCTGCTGGCCCGCGGCATTGACGTGCAGCAGGTGCGCCTGGGGCTGCTAGGGTTTGGGGTTTTAGGGTTTAGGGGGCATCGGCGTGCAGCAGGTGGGGGCTGGCGCCGTTAGAAGTGCCTTTGAGCTGTACAGCCAGAGTAGCGGCCAGTCATGCGCACGCGGCACCAGGGGTGTATCGATGTAGTAGCCGGGCAGGAACACTGGGACCTCTTGAGGGTACCCAGTGTTGGTAGAATACCCCTGGCTATGAGCAATGCAAGCAGCTGGAGCATGTTGTTGTGGAGTGCATGGCGGCGCAGCTGGTGGTTCATTGGAGCATCGTGATCAAGTGCTGGTCAAACCCTAAACCCTGACCCTCCCCCTCCCCAGGTGTCCCTGGTCATCAACTACGACCTGCCTACCCAGCCCGAGAACTACCTGCACCGTATCGGTCGCTCCGGCCGCTTTGGGCGCAAGGGTGTGGCGATCAACTTCGTCACCCGCGAGGACGAGCGCATGCTCCAGGACATCCAGAAGTTCTACAACACCGTGGTGGAGGAGCTGCCTTCCAATGTGGCGGACCTCATCTAGGCGCCTGGTTGGGTGTCTGGTGGGAGGAGGGCGGGTGGGACGGGCCGGCAGCTGCGGGTGTCACTCACCCCTGCCAGCAGGCAGTGGGGAGCGCAGCGAGGGCCAGCCGGTGCCTGCGGGGGGGTTGTGCGGCGGCTTTAATTGGTGTTTCATTGGAAGCCAGTGGTTAGGGTTCCGCTGGGCTGGGGTTTGGACTCTGGGTTGGAGTTGGCTGCACTGGAGGTGTGCAGCAGTAGGGGGAAGCGTGGCAGGGGGGGCACTTTGACCTTGGGTGCACTTTTCTTCCATCGTTTTGGTGGTGGTGCATGGTAAATGGTCAAATGGCGCGCTGCGGGATGGTTGCAGCCTCACAGAGTGTGCTTGGAGAAACAACTTGTTTCCGGCACCCGTTATTGGCAGGTTATAGCCATTTTGGCCCCTCGGGTCACCACTAGGGCTTGCTTTCCACGGCAGGGAAGGGCATTTGCAGCCCAGGCAGCATGCTTGGTGGTCACAGCAACCCCAGGATTGTTGCAAGGGTTGTTATACAGGCAGCCAGTGTCTGTAGTGCTGTGGCCAGCGCCTGGGGGGGTGTCTTGTCTAGGCAACCTCAGTTCATCGACTGTAGGTGGTTGATGTGGTAAAAATATTTGCACAGCCAATATTGGTGTTATTGGCGAGGCTGCCTAGCACCCATGCCAAGCCACAGGGGGTGCTTTCCACTGTGCCAGTACCTGCCAGGCTGTACCTATAGGCTCAAACGCGCAGAATCGCGGTGTTTGATATCAAATATCACCCCAGGTACTTAAGGCGCTGCCTTGTTGAGTTAGTGTGCACCGCGGTGACCTTTGGTGTTGATCCAGTTTGACTCGGTCCTCCGCTTCGGAACTCGGTCCTCCGCTTCGGTGCAGCATATGTGCATGCCAGAAGGAATATAGGCCACCTTCGGTCTCGTGCAGAAGTGTTTCAGTGCTGCAAAAAACCATGCACTATACAAGCACGAAAGTAGCAAGGCGTTGAACCGCAGAGTTTGGTCTTAGGGTTCAACCGCAGAGCCAGCGAAAAGGATAACGCATCGGCCATGGCGCCACAGACAGGCAACAGCAGGAAACGGCGGTCAAGCTGGTCGCACCCTGCCCTCCATGAACTCGACCCAGCGACACAGTTCCTATTCACGCCTCACACCGTCACGTATCTCTTGATAGGCAAGTGCACCAGCTGTGCATAACTGCAGATGTCTCCTCGACATGCCACATACCCAGCGAGTGCCCGCCAAACAGTTTGACGAGTGTAATACGCGTTGTAAAGAATTTTGCCCACCTTCACGTCGTGCCTGTTTAGTGTTTTTTTTTGTTGGCATGCATTTGCATTATATGCATGCATTGCACACCAAATTCCAGTTGACTTTCCTCTGTACACCGTCTCCGGAGACATGGTTTTGCTGCCTTGACAGCATAAACACTGTTCAAATTAAAATTCCATTTTGAGCTCGACAGAGCAGGCATCTGTGCGCTTTTATGGTGTTGGGCTCTGCATATTGAACACAACAAGATGTGGTATACAAAGCTTTCTCAGTCTGCTCACGCCTGACGCAGGAATTGCGCTGGTGATATACTTTGCCCGAGTGTTCGACCCTCCACAGCACCCTTCTGACCCCTTGGCTGCTGACCGGTACACCTACGCGAGCTTTAAGTCGGGCGTATGGGCTGCCATCTTTGTGTACCTAGGTATGGCTGCAAGACACCTCATGGGCATAAACCCGCATAGTTTATTCATTTTAGACCTTGCAATTGCACACGGGCGTATTCTGCCAACGTCTGGGCAAGGTGACTGCTGGCGTTTAGGGTTTAGGGTTTAACCCCTAAAGCAGGAACAATTTTGAGGGCATGAGTAGCCCCCAGGCTGGCTCTCTTGCAGCCTGTCTCTTCCTGAACGCCCTCATGCGTGGTAGATGAGGCACATGCATTCATCTGGTTTGCCATTTCATGTTGGGCACTGGGAGCAAGTGCGCTCGCAGTGTGACGAATCGATCACGGCGGATTGCTGGGCAGGGTACTCTTTCACCCAAGGGCATTTGCAGTAGCACATGGGCATATTTTGCCATGCATAGACGTCCTGTGGGCAAGATGGTTGGCCTTGGCAGCATATTGGCTACCTCACTGCTCGCAGTCAGCACCCGTGGTCACTGTTGGTTTGCACCGCAGGGTACTCTATCATCCAAGGCCCCACAACATGTATGGTCAGGCCGCACCCTTCCTTCTGGAAGCTGGTCCACGGTGTGATGGTGGTGTACCTGTGCTTCCTGGTGT
This sequence comes from Heterotrichella gracilis, assembly GCA_032358255.1. NCBI lineage: Eukaryota > Xanthophyceae > Tribonematales > Xanthonemataceae > Heterotrichella > Heterotrichella gracilis. The sequence goes on from JAULBX010028050.1 coordinate 23,489, forward strand.
TCCTGCTGTTCCTGGATGTACACGACGCACGCAGCTTCTTGAAGGTATGCGCCTGGAAGGGCTGGGGTTTGAGTTCAGGGTTCTTAAGGCATGCACCTGATTTGGGGTTGAGGTTTGGGTTTCTTGAAGTTACTCGCCTGGACGATTAGGGTTGAAGGTTAGGGTTCTTAAAGGTAAGGTCACCTGCGTCCCGCCATACTCCAACGTCTAGTACCTAACCTTCCTAACCCTAAACCCTAAACCCTAAACCCCTATTTATCAGCATTCAGCAGTACAGCCAGATCACCCGACAGTCTTGCACATGCGATGCCAAGCACTTTGGTCCTGGCACTGTTGATACCATTTGTTGATCTCGCGCAAACTGCGGTTTTGCTGGGTCAGTTCAGCCCACGTGGTCCTAGGCTTACCTACCCTCTTTGCCCCATACGTAGCATGGGGTCAAGGGATTTAAAACTGGCTCATGAGCATGCTTACTGAACCTATTGGGGTTTGTGTCTTGCAGCATGTGCACCCAGAGCTTGGCGTTGCTTTGGATGAGAAGGCATACGGGCAGGACTGCAGGCTGTACATCCCTGGCCATGGCATCAACTGGGAGGTCATCAATGGGACTGTGTTTGACGAGTTTGTGCTTGCCCACATCCTTGGGTGGTGGGCCAAGACGCTCATGTTGCGGAATGGCCTGATGCTGTGGGTTTTGAGCATCAGCTTTGAGCTTATGGAGTTGACTTTCCAACACATGCTGCCAAACTTCAACGAGTGCTGGTGGGACAGCTGGATCCTGGATGTGCTGGTGTGCAATTGGCTGGGGATTGTGATGGGGAACTGGACCATCAACTACTTCAAATCTAAGAAGTATGATTGGGCGGGTTTGAGCCAACAGCCCACATTGTTGGCCAAAGCAAAACGATCTATCCTGCAGTTCACTCCATACTCCTGGGATACTTTTGATTGGCAGATCTTCTACAGTCCAGTCAGGTGAGTGACAGTCCCATGTGATTCAAGCTGTCAGAATGACAATTCAGCAGATTGTCTGCATATGTGTTGAGTTTTACTGCATATGTTCAGGGCGCTGTTTGCATATGTGTAGGTCTACTGATGTGCACTCGCAGCAATAACATTTGGGTGCTTCCGCAGGTGCTTGATATGCTGCGGGGCTGTGGTGCTGGTCCTCACTTTTGAGCTCAATGCCTTTTTTTTGAAGTATGCCCTGTGGATCCCTCCCCGCAACCCGCTCAACTCGTATCGACTGCTCATGATTTTTGTCCTGGCTCTCCCCGGGATGAAGGAGTACTACGAGTTCATGGAAAGGGGAGGGGGCAACCCGTTCGAGAAGCTGGGCCCATTTGCGTGGCTGGCGATTGCAGTGGCAGTGGTCGAGACGCTTATCAGCATCAAGTTTGGGCGGGGATTGTATACGAATCCCTGGCCCAAACCTGTGCTCTGGTGCTGGGGCATTGCAGGTAATGACCACCACCACCACCCATTGCTGACCAATAGCATGTTCAGTGCTGTGGCCTTTGGTGGGTTTTCAGGCATCTGTATGCGTTGATGCTGCCCTACCATGTACCAGCGTGTCAAGTACATGAAAATTGTGTTAAGCGCTGTGGAATCTATTGGGTATCATCAACCAATGGAAATTGTTTACCTGCCTGGCTTTCCAAGCTGTAGCTGACTTCACATGGTGTGATTGCAGGTGCCCTGGCAATCTCCTTTTTGTGCGTGTGGTCGTTCCGGTACTACATCAGGCCTGGCCGGCGGCGGTTGGAATGCTTGGACCAGCAAGTTACAGTGCACGATGAGGTCAAGTTGGAGTGAGGTTTAATGGAGCATATGGGCAAGGACCTGTCGTTATTGCTGGTGCAAACAAACGGGGTTGACTTCGTTAGATTCCTCACAATTGAATCTGTGCGCCAAAGAGGCTGAACATAACGGATAATAGTGCTTGTATTGTGCACGCCTAGTAAGGCCGTGACAGCTGGAACTACCAGTGTGTAAATTAACGTTTTAAAGCTATTTTGTGACATTTACGGCCGTGTTATGGTAAAAGGTGTTCCTCAAGCCTTTATCTAGGGTGTCCAGGGGTCCGACCCTGCAGCTGCTGTAACTTAAGCTGAGCCATGGACTCATCTCAATGGGTAATAGATGGGGTAACCGTTACCATATGTGAACACACATTACCTGGCTCAGCCAGGCCTCAGGGTGGGACCCACCCAGTAATATGCTGCATGGAAGCCTTACACTTGTAACAGGTTGGCAACGGTTCTGGGTACTGTATTATACGAATATGGGTATAATTTTAAGGCAGCAACAGGGCTGCTTGCCAATGGCCCACAATCTCCAAAAACAAAACTCGTTACTTACTAATCGTGCTAAAAGGGCTGTTTGAAACTCGTAACAGGCTGTGAATACATAGAAAATACTATTCACTGAATGAAAATTATGCTGAACGGCGAACAATTGCTCAACCATGAACAACTCTAGGCGCGATCAGTAAAAAAATCATGGGTGTCATTGAGCAAAGAGAAGGGTATTGCCCTCTTGTTCACTCTGTCCCATTTCACAGAACATACTAATTGAAGGATAAACCGTATGGCAATGCAGGACGATGCCACGCTTCCTGCTACAAGCCATCGCATGCCTTGTGGTCCACACTGACGACAACAATGGAATGGTGCCGCATATGATATCCAGCTGAAATGTTGCCCACACGCACTGCCATACCAACGCGTTGAACTGCAGTTGCCACCAAATTGCTTATAAATACCCAACCATAGATGTACCCAATCCCTAAACCCTTATCCAATATATATATAATTCCAACCTGATTGTTCAAAGGATTCTAAACAGCATGTGTGTGGATGCTTTGGCTGTCATTCCTTGGGCCTGTATGGTGATGCACTTGCAGCCACCACACTGCTCCCTGACTTGCAACCTGCTGCCATGTTGTGTACACAAAACGGATACTGGTATGCATTCAATGCATGCCAGTATGTGTCTCACTATATGCCCAGCGCCGTCCCCGGGTTCATGAGGTTGGGGCAGGATTTTGGGAGTTACTTCCAACCCTGGACCCCACAAAACCCTACACAAGACATGTCACAAATTCAGCGCCGCCCTCGGGTACATGAGGTTTGGTCGGTCGGGGTAGAGGGCCATGCGCTCTCTCAGGATAGTTGTGGTGAAGGTGGACGGTGGGCAGGCAAGGAACACACTGGCATGGAGCGCAATTTCCTGCTCCACAAGGGCGGTCAGGTAGACGCTGCCTGTCTCCAGCCTGGATGCCTGTTGGAAGAGGATGCGTGAACAGAGAAAATAGCTAGAAGTTGGGGAGACACAAAACGGAGTGCCAGCATTTCTGTACATTGGCTACAGTCTTGCATGATCCAAGGCCAATGCTGGGTTAGGTCACCTCATGCACCAAACATGCAACAATTACTCTTAAATCTGATGATGTAACATAGCCACCTTGACGATAGCCCTGAGCCCTGTGCCTATCACTCGCCCAATCCTGAACCCGCCCTTAAATATCCAAATCCGTCCCACAATGCCGACTCCCGCTAAAAACCTGGTCCGCTGTAAGTAACTAGGACCCTTGTAAGCTCTTGCCACGTTTCCAGCAGCAGCATTACGGCTCTGTAACAAGTGGAAGATACCTTGGTGTATTTCAGTACAACTACAACCCCACTTCCCCGGACCCACAACGGAAGCGCACAGAAAGTGAGGATACCATTGCACTGTAGGGATGCCACAAGAAAAGCACAATAAGCTGATCTGCTGACATAGTGGCCCCTTGGGGCAGCACCCTTCCTACCTAGATTGCTCAGAAACCTCCATATTTCATGGCGCTACCATGAGGATGCACCTAGATCTTGATCACATTCCCCTATTAAAGCACCCACCGCACACTTGCGCACACGAAGCCTACGTAAGGTGCACCTTAGTGCTTGGCACCCCTTGTGCAAGACTGACCACTGACTTGGCTGTATGCTGGAATGCATGTACATAAATGCGGTAGATGCGACTCACTTGTATCATGTACGGCAGTCAGGCTACATAGATGATGCCATGATGGGGCAAAAAGTGACCAATGCAAGGAGAGAGGAGGGGGGTGGCAAGGAATCCAATTACAACCCAGATTCCGAGCACGCGTGTCATTTCTGACCATGGTCACGCACCTGGTTCCCCCAATGGAAGCGCGTGTCATGTGGGTCCAGCCACTGGACTGTGCGTATGCCCGCCTGCCTCTCAAGGAGCATCATGACTGTCTGTCGAATGGCTGCACCACAACATATACTGCTTATACATAGCTAGTTCGAGTTAGTTAGTTGGTCATTTGTTATTCAACTTGAGACAAGCAGTCCAGCAATGCAGCCAGCGTAGCAGCCTGCCCTAAACACCTTGCGCCAGCCACCTCTCTCCTACCACTGCTTACGCCATCTTTGCACCGATGGTTTCACAGCAATAAGCGGCGCACAACAAGGTCACAATGTCTGTGGCTAAAGTGATTGCCAAGGCACATTAGTTTCTGGGGTGGTTTTCAGATGGTGTGCACCTTCCTGGTACTTGTGATCTGGCATTTGCCGTGGGGATTCGACATTGACAGTTGGGAATTGAAATTTGCAGGTGGTGTGCACCTTGCTAGTCCCCTGCTTGGAGATCTGGCATTTACATCTGCAATGGGGAAGCCAAAGCCTAGTCTTGTAGAAACGGTTGACAGAGCTCAACACTACACTACATGACCTTGGTAGGTCGGCAACCGGGGCAACTGATGTAAACCGGTGCAACTTAGGGTTCCAGGGGTTTAGGCAAGTTAGGCCTTCATGAATCTAGGACATATAAAGATGTTCGGAGGAATGTCAGGGATATGTAATACGTCAAAATGATGCGTTTTAGATTGATATAATTAATTAAATATCAACATTCGTTTACGTATTTTTCAAGCATATTGTTCAAACATATTCCAAAAAGGGCTAAAAGTCCGTAGTTTTGTAAATCCCTACCTGGCGCCGCCACCCCAAAGATGTGGGTCACGTTGTATGAGTCCACCGCATGTCTCACAGTAGGCCCCAAGGTGACGTGCAAGTCGCGCGGCTTGCAATCATGTAGGGTGCTTGCGTTGAACGCCAGATTGTCACCTGTGGGACATTTTAAATGGGTACATGTGATTACAGGTGACCACATGTTGCACAATTACAGAATGCCTGCGTTGAACGTCAAAATGTAATCTGTGGGAAAGTTGTCCCCTTTTAAACATGTTGGGGAGTTAGAGGTGAGCCCACAGGTGGTCACATGGATAGTTCAAAATAATCCACGTGATAGAATGTGCTTATTTATAGGATGCTTGTGTGTAACAACAAGATGTTGACTGAGGGTCGTGGCAGCAAATAAGTAGGTTAACACATATTAAAGAAGTGAATACAACAAAACGCATCATATGTCAGGTCGTTACCTGACGCATTCTCCCATTCTATCATGCAACTGTCATTATAGGGTCGGACATGGAAGGCGATGTAACTGTCGTCGCCTGCTGCGCTTTCGCTGCTGTTGGTTCCACCAGCTCCAGTGGATGACAAGGGCGGAAACGTAAAACCAATAAACTTCCTTGCCGCCTCCCGTATGGCTGGCGCTTTTTGGACGTGTTTGGCGGCCTCAAAAAACCCTTTGTGGCACTCGTTGGGCTGCTTTACGTTGTTTAGCTGCAAACAACATCGATCAGATCAGTCAATAACAACCGAGTTGCAGCCAAATTACATGGCTGATGAACAACAGAGCGATCAGCATGCATGGCGAACGTGAGTGATCATCCACATAGGTGAATTCATGACCACGTAACTAGTGGTGCTAACATGAACATTTAACTAGATCAACAGCAAACCACATGTTGCACAAACAGGCCCCACTGGGTCACCACCACGTACCGAGACCAGTGAGAAGACGCCTTTCATTATCACTCCTTCTTCGTGTAGGGCCACATAGCGGTGGCCATCAGTTAGTTTGTGCAGCGAGTGCATCATGGCTGGGGAGCAGTCACGCTCATCCTGGCCCAACAGCTGCACAGAAAATACAATAACATATCAAGTAGACTCTGTGTGCACAAACAAGCTTGCAGGTAGATGTAATGCCCGCAAAGGTGCAGCAAACAATGTGTTGATGGACATTTTACATGAAACGCATATAATATAAGAATTATATGCAGTCTCCCATGTAACAAGGGGTTTATAGAAAGAGGTGCCTTTCTATATACCCCTTGCATGTAATGTATAATGGACTGTCTTGTAAGCACGTACCGTGTGTGTCGCATTTTTGAGGTGGACACCAAAATGATCTTGCTGGTACCATTCATACTTCTTCTTAAACCTGCTTGTGTGCACAAACACTCCAAACGCACCACTCCAACCTGAGCACATACACACACATGATGAGAAAATGGGGTTCCGAGAGTATCATTACAAATCTGTGACAGTGGTCTCATCTGGAACCATGTGGTTGACAAGCGTTTCGCACTCTACGACCAGTGCACCATCAATCTCTTGGCATTGGCCGCAGATGCAAGAACTAACGAAGTACATGCACACCAGATCATCCATACAACAGCCAGAATAGCATGTCTGGTATGCCAGTCAGGGGCCAAGGTTTTTCCATCAGTAGCCCATGCAATTTGTGTTGGTTCTGGTTCTTTGCCCACAAAATTCGACAATCGAAATCAAATCTATGTTGAAGTGCATCTCTAGTGCATCTCTAGGGGACGTAATTAGCTTTTTCGACTTACATTCTCCTCAAACCCGCTAGTGACTCCGAAGGGGGTACCCTAAGTTTCTAAGGTTTAGAGTTTCTTGCCTTACCTTTCTCCCTCAGCTCTGCTACAGTGATTGTTGGCACATACTGGTGCAGCACCAGCCTGTCAAAAGTTTCTTCAAAGTCATAATATTTGCGACCATCAGTTTCCCTGAGAGATAATCCAACACAATCATCACCACCATCAATGGTACCTTGAGCATGATCTCCAAGCTAGGACCAGCTAGACTAGGGTCAAAGTCAAGGAAGAAGCACACCATGGTCCGCTTGCTTACCATACACTTGCATTGTTGCGCAATATTTGCATAGATATATGTGCAGGTAAGGGGTATAGGGTATGCTCATGTTGCGCAGGGTTTTTAATATGTTTCATGGATATCCTGCAGGGTTATAGGCGCGGATCTTAATCATGGTTCATTATTCATGATCACACGGGTTCTGCGTAGAGAGCGCACTCACCGTACAGTATAATGGTTGGGGAACACAGGCAAGATGAGGGTGCGGTTGAGGCTCTTGGCCAAAAAGGCATGCACTATGAGCGCCGCGTACTGATTATTGGGCCCATATTGCAGGATGGGGAACAAGTACTTGTCACCAGTACCATCCTCCAATGGAATTGCCCCTGCATGCACCTGCAAGGGAGAAATTTGGGGTTTTAGGGTCGTTAAGACATCCTGGATCAATTTAATCAGAGCAGGCTCAGTGGTCTAAGCCCTGCATCACGCATATCTCCGTGGGTGCAACCTAATGATGGTCGCACAACTAGTTTTGTTGGGTTTGCTTTATACACCAGCGGCTGCAGTGCAAGCTCCATGTTTGACCTTAGTTTATTGCACAACTGCCACTGGGCAACAGTGTTCCCTGGGCATGGGCAGCACCAAGATACCACCTTCGCCACTGGGCACCCAAGCAGCACGCCCTACACCATACAGACCACATCCCATACCTTACATACCCATACCCACACCCTAGGGTATTATATACACCAGTACACACAAACAGGTACTGGTGCCGTATATAAAAAGTAGAAAAATAAAAAGCTTTTGGAAGCTTGGGGCCACCTGTCGCTCCTACGTTGCCCTCCTTAACTTCCCCCTTGGGCCTCAATGAACACGGTGTGACCCCCTTGCATGCATCAATTCTCCCACCCAAGTACCCCACACGTGTGCGTGTAGTGGTGTAATAACAGCAAGGAGCACATGTGCACAACTGAGCTCAAACCCCACAATTATAAGGTACCTTTTGGTGGTGGGTGAGGCACACCAAGGTGCGGCACAGGTGTAGGGCGCAGGGTTCAGGGTTGTGTGCCGGGAGGCCCAGGAGTGGTGTGCCTTGGTGCCCAATCATATGTGTGGGTGACACATGCACCTGATTGGGTCCTCACCAGACCCAGGGTTTGGTTTCACCCCCCTTTCAGATATGCACCGGTTTGAAGCAGGGTTGCGTTTTAGCTCCTTCTCTTTTCAATTTACTGGTAGACACGGTGGCAAGGCAAGTGCTTGAGGTTGTGCAGGACCTTGGTATTCCCATTGCTTACAAGGTAGATGGCCAGTTGTATAGGGCCTCGTCTCGTACCGTGAAGGAGAATTTGCAGCTTATCGTTTTCTTGATTATGTATGCAGATGACATCACCCTGGTTTGTGGATCCCAGTTGGAGGTGGC
>JAULBX010028061.1:0-31874 GCA_032358255.1 Heterotrichella gracilis
TATGGGGGCTGGGCGCGCGTGGCGGCAGCGGTTGCCTCCGAAAGGGCAAACGTGGCGGTGAATGGGCCAGACGTGCTCCTGTTGGATGCAGGTATTTTTTACTTATTGTACTTAATTTAGTTGTACAATCCGCATTCTATGTACGAGGGTGATAATGGATGCCAGACGTCCTCCTGTAGGATGCAGGTGGATTGTTTATTTATTATTATTTTTTGTTCCTTTTTCATCGATATGTATGTCAACATATCCCTGTTGGTTGCAGGTAACAAGGCCCTGCATGCTCACACGTGCACCCATGTTCAACCCTACCAGTCTGAGACCAGTGCTGAAACCTTAACACCCTACACCTGACAACCTGTGTACACCGTACACACAACCTGCAGTGAAGCTCAACGCAGGCACGCCCTGCTGTTGCGTGACGAGCCGCCGCGACGCCATACAATGGCCGGCAATATATGTACAGACATGCACCACTGGCACTACCATGGGTACCTAACATTGGGGTTCATATTATGTTCCCCAGGTGACGTCGGCATCGGAGCCCTGAACCCTAAACCCTAGGTACCTGACGTTAGGTTCACGTGTTGTTCCCCAGGTGACGTCAGCATTGGAACCCTGTGGGACTTCCTGTACAAGGTGTCCCAGGAGCCATGGTACCAAACCACCTTCGGATTCCAGGCAATGGTAAGCATTCAAATATGCCAGTGATTTCTCGTGATTTCAGGTTGCCAGTGATTTCCCGTACATGGTTCCGAACCCTTGTTGGGCTTGCAGGCAATGGTGAGGTTGGAAAATTCAAATTGCTCCCCGTACGTGGTGCCAAACCACATTTGGCCGCCGCAAGTTGCAGGCAATGGTGGGTTTACACGCATGTCGGTGTCATTAAGGGACAGGGTGTTCACAACAGGAGTGGGCGCTGGCCTCATTTCCTGTTGTGTAGCAGATGTATGGCTTGAATAACAAAATGCAGCGTACCCATTGCAGCGCAACTTCAGCTAAAGCTTCAACTGTAAGCGTGCAGACGCTGGGAAGCCACCTGCCTATCTACACCATGAAACCCTAAACCTTAAGTACCCTACATACCCTACGCATGAAACCCTAAACCTCTCATCCCTGTGCGCGCAGACGCTGGGCAACCACGAATTAGACAGCGGGCCAGCACACCTTGCCAAATACGCTCTGAGACCGTAAATGCCCTGCTCGTGAAACCCTAAACCCCTCACCCCTGTGCGTGCAGACGCTGGGCAGCCACAACTGTGACATAGGGTCGGGACACCCAGCCGATTAAATCATCAATATTATTAAACCCCAAATCCTAAACCCTAACTTTGCATGTGCAGACGCTGGGCAACCACGAGTTTGACGGCGGCCCAGCACACCTTGCCAACTACATCAAGCAGGTGGGCAAGCTGGCAGGCGCAAACTACGACGGCAACCCCAACGGCACCTACCCCCTCCCCCTGCCCTCCCTGGAACCCGATGCGGGGGCGCCACCTGTCAAGATCCTGGCTGCCAACATCATCACCACCGATCCAGCGTTCACCCAGGACCTGATCGCGCCTTACATCATCATCCCACTCAGCAACGGCATCAAGGTAGGGTTTGAAACCCGTGGCACACATCTCACCGGGATCCCCAGAATCATAATTCTTGCAGTGTTTGTGATGTGAAAATTGCATAGTTTTTACTATCTAAAATCTCGAAGTGTTCAAAATCCTACTTCAATGGTGTTTATAACCTTAAACCTCGAAGTTTTTAATAATCATACACTCCAACAGTGTGCTGTACGCCAAAGCGAAACTCTAAACAGCCCTCTATCCTAACCCATCAATGCCTTGACAGCTCTTAAGGCTAGCTCTCCATGTGTACAAGTGGGTTGGTTTCCCCTACATGTGGATTTGTTCCATGTGGTCGAGACCCTAAACCACAACTCCACAAACTGGAAAACCTTTGTCCACAACTGGTTTGGTTTTCCCTGCAGGTGGGTGTGTTTGGCCTGGTCACCACCGAGACCCCAGGGATCTCCTCTCCCGGACCCTTTGTCACATTCATGGACCCCATCGCAACAGCCCAGGCCACTGTCGCCAACCTGACTGCCATGGGCATCAAGCACATCATTGCGCTCACCCACCTGGGTACGAACACAAACCCTTGATCAGAACCCTAAACCCTAAATGACTAATCAAATGACTAAACAGATGATTAAATTACTAAATGGTTACAAATGGAAACAAATACAGGCCAGGATGCTGCTTGTCAAGTGTGCAGCCAGTGGGCCGACGCCTTTCAAAGCAGCCAAACACGGCAGGCGAGTATACTCACTTGCCAACCAACCCTCTCATGAGATAGCTTGCATCACGGCTGCACCAACGGGTGTCAGCAACGCAGGTTATTCAGGCCACACAGGGTCACTGCCTTGCGGCGCAACAGTTGCTGTTGACAGCCGTCCGCGTGTGCGCAAAAGTTGCTGCCCCCGGGCTCTGGAGGATGGCACCTTCGCCAGGGAATGCATGCCAGTGTTTAGGGTAATAACTGCTGATGCGGCCTTACCGCCGGGACGCGTGTATTACACTGCGTCGATGACTCATCATTTGATTGGCCATGTCTCCATGTGTTTCGATCTAATCACTTCAATGCCCCTCGTTCTCTTGCAGGCATGGACGATGACGTGAAGCTGGCCCAGGCAGTGGATGGCATCGACCTCATCATCGGCGGCCACTCACACACATTCATCGCAAACGCACCAGTGGTGCTCAACGTAAGGCTTGCAGCTGGTGCATCCCCTTTTTTCATTTTGTTCATGCTATTGCATCCCAGTGGTGCTCAACGTAGGGCTCCTGGCAGGTCGTGCTTCCCATTTTAAAATACATTGTGTATTCTTTTCTTTGCTGTTGCATATACTCAGAGCACCTGCCTTAGGGTCTGTTTACAGGGTGTTGGGGTTCAGGGGAACCCTAGAAGCTTATATGCGCCTGCACGCACTGGCTAGAGCCGGGTCAGAGGGTTTAGGGTTTAAGGTGACCCTGGTCCCTGCACCCAATGACTGGAGCCGCGTGCGCAATCCTCCAAATGTGCCATCAGGTTATTGGTTGTCACCCACTGCATTAGCCTTTGGTCCCCATGTTGATCTGTGACTTATATATGCATGCGTGTGTGTGTTAGTTAGTTAGTTACATGCATTCCAGCAATACAGCCAGATTAGCAATCGGTCTTGCATATGCGGCGCCACGCAGCTCTTTCCTGGCACTGTTTGAAAACACAGATTCAAATATTGATGTGTACAATCATATTCACCACTGCATTAGCCTTTGGTCCCCATGTTGATTTGTGACTTACAAATGTATATGACATTGTGTTCAATCATGTCCGTGCAGACTGTTGGTCCCACTGTGACACGTGACTCATTCAAGCATGCATGCATTGTTTATAGTTATTTTGATTTTACCGTAAGTTTCTTTTTTAAACTGCTGGTTCCATTGTGACACGTGACTTATTCAAGCATTCATTGCTTATTCCTCCTCTTTGTATAAAATCTCCTCTATTTTTCCATTTTCAGACCGCTGGCTCCACTGTGAAACGTGACTTCTTTCAAGCATGCACTCATTGTTTACTCCTTCTCTTTTTAAAATCTCTCCCCAATCTTTTCATTTTCACGCTGTTGGCTCCACTGTAACCCATGACTTCTGCAAACATGCATTCATTGTTTATTATTTCCCCTTAATTTTTTTCCTTTGTTAGATATTCACTACTATTTTCCACTTTCAGACCGTTGGCTCCAGTGTGACCCGCGACTTCCCCTTCACCGTCACGGGTACCACCACCCAAACCTACAGCTACCCCTACGTGGTCAACAACACAGCCACAGGCAAGGGAGTACCCATCGTGACAGCATACTGCTACTCCAGGTGGGTCATGCAAGGGTTGGTTGCAGGGTTTAGGGTATTAATTTTAGGGTGATTAGGGTATTTGGGTGCCCATCATCACTGCATATTGCTACTCCGGGTGGGTCATGCAAGCAGGGAGGTGTTGCTAACAGTGGATAAGACGTTCTTGCAAGTCATTGCATGCAGCTAAAAAGATGCAAGGAAGGAAACAAACGGGCGCAGTGCACTGCCGGTGCTAACATGTAGTATGTGAACGTAAGTACCTGCGCGGTGGCGGTGCTGTGCTGCATTGCGACACGCTGTGGCTGAGTTGCCAGGCTCATTCGTAAATAGTATTATTAATTGAATGCATTGCTCGTGGATGGCTCATACGTACGTGACATGTTCTTCCAGCATCACAGTACAGCCACATGCAAAGCAAAAAGACAATAGCAAATTCATAAAGCACCACCACGAATATCAACGGATGACCTGCTGCCTTCTTGCAACTGAACATGCCCCGGGGCCCTACATGGACCATGCAGGTACCTGGGCAAGCTCATGTCCACCTGGGATGCTGAGGGCAACCTGCTGAGCTGGGAGTCTGGAAGCAGAAAAAATAAGGGGGGGGGGGGAAATTGCAAGCCAAAAACTGCAATGCAAATGGCAAAGGACGCGCTGCAACCCGCTGCAACCGCTGGGCCATTCCAGCTAACAATCAGGTAGTGGCAAATAAATGTTGTATTCATCTGTCTGTGTACGCACCCTGCAGGTACCTGGGCAAGCTGATGTCCACCTGGGATGCTGATGGCAACCTGCTGAGCTGGGATTCTGGCAGCGGTCCCATCCTGCTTGGTGGCACCAACTCCTCCAACCCAGTGGCCAACGACCCCTCCATCAAGGCGCGGGTGGATGTGCAGTTCCAGCCCCTGGCGGCGCTCAGCGCGCAGACTGTCGGTGCGTTCCCAAGGGTCAGGGTTTAGGGTTTACCATGCTCTTGGGTGGAGGGTTTACAGCGGCCCCCAACAGCGCTCAGCACGCAGACTGTTGGTGGGTTTCCGAGACCAAACTTAGATAACTTCTAGTTGACATAGGAGAGTTGAATTGGAAGACCTGCTGAATCGATCTGCGTGGCTGTATGTCTAATGGACAGTGCAAAGCAGTGTGTGTTGCGCTGCAGCTACTTTGCTTTCACGGTACACGCCAGTCATTCATTCATTTGCTTGTTGAGGATTTGTCCCCCACCATTGATGCCTGTCCCATGCGTTTCCGGATCTGCCCCCTGGCCCACTGCACGGCGCCGGAGGCTCTGCCGCTGTACTCTGTTGAGGGACATCTACATAAATACGTGTTGTTGAGAATATAATCAAACTAATTATTATGTGGTCCCCCCGCCAGGCGCCGCCGCTGTACTCTTAATGAGGGACTACTCCAACGAGTCCATATTAGGACTTCATCTCGCATAATATGTAGTTTGTTTACTAATATATTTTTTTGCCCCACCGCCAGGTGTTGCCGCTGTCCCCCTGGTGCGGGACTACTCCAACGAGTCCAACATCGGCAACTCAATAGCAGACAGCATGGTGTGGCTCGCACAGAAGCGGTTGGCAGTTAACCTGTACCCAGCAAACATCCCCATCATCGGCATGCAGAACTCGGGGGGCATCAGGGCCAACCTGGCGGCGGTGAGTGGAAACCCTAAACCCTAAACCAGCAAACATTCCCATCATCGGCATGCAGAACTCGGGTGGCATCCGCACCAACCTGCCAGCGGTGAGTGGGCACAGGAACCCTAAACCCTAAACCCTAGGCGCAAACTGGCACTGGTACCTTAAGCCCTTATGGTCACCAACCGTAGGCTCACACACGGCACAGAAACTCTACACCCCATGCTTGGACTGAGCACAGGAAGCCTGAAATCCCTAATTTCAAATGCCTGGCAGGAGTGAACCCTGCATTCACTCGCCCACAGGGAGCCAACCTGTCTTGCTCCACAGCTGTGCCTCCGTAACCCTAAACCCTAACCACAGCTGTGCCTCCGTAACCCTAAACCCTAAACCACAGCTGTGCCTTCATAACCGCATTGGTTGCCGTCATGCACCCACTGCATGGTACTGCTAGTACCCCTATGGCCCATAAACCTTGAAGGGTTTCTGCACCAAACCCTACACCCGAGTCATGGTTGGCCCAACGGAGGCCTCCCCTGCAGGGCACCAACACCCATGGGTTGTCCTCACCTTGGCTCCCAACCCAATATATATGTATTTGGCATTACTAACATACATCGTGATACGCATTAAAAGTACTATTCGTGCGTCAATTCTGCCCTTACCTTGGTGCAACCGTCACCTACGGGTCGGTGTGAGCGTGCTGTCCTTTGGAAACAAACCCTAAACCCTATTCAATAAACCCTAAACCATAGCTCCCCACCCTGCAGGGCACCATCACCTACGGGTCGGTGGTCAGCGTGCTGCCCTTTGAAATAAACACTTAAGCATAATCAATAAACCCTAAACCCTAGCTCCACTTCCCTGCAGGGCTCCATCACCTATGGGTCGGTGGTGAGCGTGCTTCCTTTTGGGAACACACTTGCGGTGGTCAATGTGAGTGGTGCAGCGATCAAGCCCGGGATGGAGTTTGTGGTGGGGGATACTAACGGCGCATCGCCCAAGTTTGCACAGGTAGGTTGATTCATTTTGAAACGTGTCAGCTGTCACTGGAGTGAGCATTAAACACTCATAGCGCCTAATTTGTGGCCCTGCAGCTCTTGTTGATGTGAAAAACTTGTAAATTGGAATCGTAATTGTAAAATGCAATAGGTCACTGTGGCCATTGCTGTTCCACATGTCCCTGCAGCTGTGATTGTAATTGTAATTGTAATTGTGTTGTAAAGGCAATGTAATAGGTCACTGTTGCTAATGCTGCTCCACTCCCCCCCGCAGCTGTCCAACATGCGCATCGGCTACAACCCCACCGCCCCCTCCGGCTCGCGCATCTCCAAGATCGAGGTCAAGAACCCCGTCACAGGACTGTATGCCCCCCTCGACCCCACCGCCTACTACCCCATTGCCACCAACAACTTCATGGGGATCAGCGGCGGGGATGGGTTTTCGTTCCTGTCAAAATCCCAGCTTTTGCTGAATGACCCCACCACCCAGGACAACATCTGGGCGCAGTACATTGAGCAGTTCACGCCTATCAATCCCCCCCTGGAGGGGCGCGTCATCAGATGCGATGCAGTGCCGGCCAACCCGCTGTGCGTGGTTCCCCCACCCTCACCCCCCCCAAGCCCACCCCCACTGGCCCCCTTCAAGGTCACCTTCCTGCACATGAACGACATCCACGGCAGGGTGCAGCCCCAGTCCTCGTCCTTCTCCACCGGCAACGCCAAGGGGCAGTGCGGCGTGAACGACACAGCTGACGTGGCTTGCTATGGGGGCTGGGCGCGCGTGGCGGCGGCTGTTGCCACCGAAAGGGCAAACATGGCGGTGAATGGGCCAGACGTGCTCCTGCTGGATGCAGGTAATTTGTTTTACCTAATGTCCGATTTAAATTACTAATTTAAATGTGGATCTCAATTCTTTACTGATTGTACTTATTTGAATTAAGTAAACGTGGCGGTGAACGGGCCATGGCAGACTTGCTCCTGTTGGGTGCAGGTAATTGTACTGATTTGTAAAATGTAATTTATTGAAATTACTGTAAATTCGAATTTTATGTATTGTACCTACGTACCTGACATGTGGTTCACACGCTGTTGCCCAGGCGACGTCAGCATCGGCACGCTGAACCCTAAACCCTAGGTACCTGACATGTGGTTCACATGCTGTCCCCCAGGTGACGTCAGCATCGGCACCCTGTGGGACTTCATCTACAAGGTCTCACAGGAGCCATGGTACCAAACCACATTCGGATTCCAGGCAATGGTGAGCATGCAAATATTCCAGTGGTTTCCAGTGATTCCAAACTTCCCGTGATTTCCTGTACATGGTACCAAACCATTGTTGGGCTTCCAGGCAATGGTGAGTGTGCGAAAATTCCAGTGGTTTCCTGTACATGGTAGCAAACCACGTTTGGATTTCAGGCAATAGTAAGTACATGGTATTCCAGTAGCCTCCCGCACACGGTTCCAGTGATTTCCCTTCCAAAACCATTGTTGGGGTTAGTGTAAAAACCAAAAAATGTAGTGCACCCATTGCGGTGCAACTACAGCTAAAGCCTCGTCTCTAAGCGTGCAGACGCTGGGAAGCCACGAGTCTGTCGGCGGCCAGCACTCCCAGCCAACTACATCATGGAGCCCTAAATACCCTGCACGTGAAGCCCTAAATCCCTGTCCATATGCGTGCATGCCGACGCATTATTAAACCCTAAACCCTGATCCTTTGTGTGCACAGACGCTGGGCAACCACGAGTTTGACGGCGGCCCAGCACACCTTGCCAACTACATCAAGCAGGTGGGCAAGCTCGCAGGCGCAAACTACGATGACAACCCCAACGGCACCTACCCCCTCCCCCTGCCCTCCCTGCAACCCGATGCGGGGGCGCTACCTGTCAAGATCCTGGCTGCCAACATTATCACCACCGACCCGGCGTTCACCCAGGACCTGATTGCTCCTTACATCCTCATCCCACTCAGCAACGGCATCAAGGTGGGGGAAAACAAAAAGTGACAAGCCCTTTGCTGGCCTGCAAAACCCTTTGGAAATCCTGACTGTGCAAAAGGGTGGGGGCCCAAAGGATGAGTGGCGCTCCCTTCATCGCGTCCCTCAGGGTCGAATACATGACTTAAAAACCATAATGACCATCATATTGACAGTGTTTTTCTCAATCGGATTTGTTTTGGCAATTGTTTGGATTTGAACAAACTGGTAGTTATTCGTACAACGCTCAAACCTTCACAGCCCTTTTTACTCCACGGTGGCAACTGGTTTCACCCTGTGCAGGTGGGCGTGCTGGGCCTGGTCACACCAGAGACCCTAAAACCCTAAACCCTAAAACTGGGACCCTGGGACCCTGGGACCCCATTGGCAACTGATTCAACCCCTGTGCAGGTGGGTGTGTTTGGCCTGGTCACCACCGAGACGCCCGGCATCTCTGCCCCCGGACCCTTTGTGACCTTCATGGACCCCATCGCAACAGCCCAGGCCACTGTCGCCAACCTGACTGCCATGGGCATCAAGCACATCGTGGCGCTCACCCATCTGGGTAAGAACCTAATCCCAAACCCTAGACCTAGACCCTAAATTTAGACCCCAAACTGTAAACCCTGACAGCCATGGGCATCAAACACATCATAGAACTCACCCATCTGGGTATGATTGATTGTTGGGGAGTGATTGCGCAGGTTTCTGGGCACAGTGACTGTATTGCACCATCATTTCTAGACCAAGATGCAAAGAGGCTGCTGCTTTAAAAGCTACTGCCTGTTACTTATGTAATGGCTGCTGACACTTGCGACAATGTGTCCCCTGAATGGATGAAAACTGTAACCACCATGACGAGGGCTTTGATGCTCGTGGCAACTGTGCATGCACACTGCAGTTTCCTCGCCTAGTCTGAACTAAAAGGCATTTCTGTGAACACCCAGAGGTTACTCGCAGAGATCTTGCCTCCAGTCCAGTTCAACTCCAGCTCATATTTGCTCCAAATATGTATCCCAGGCATGGACGATGACGTGAAGCTTGCCTAGGCTCTGGGTGGCATCCATCATTGATCAAGCTTGCTGTGACTGATCTGGACAAAATGGCATTTCTGTGACTACTAGTGGTCTTGCTCCACGCCTGGCTCAGGGGTTCAATGTTGGGTCATAACGTATGTTTTGTGTCCCAGGCATGGACGATGACGTGAAGCTCGCCGAGGCAGTGGACGGCATCGACCTCATCATCGGTGGACACTCGCACACATTCATCGCCAACGCGCCAGTGGTGCTCAACGTAAGGCTCGCACCTGTGGCACTGACTGTAGCAACCAGCATGTCCCTACCAATGTACTCGATTGTAGCAAATCACATGTACAATGCAAGGGTACCTGCCAATGGACAGGCCAAGCTTGCACCTGCGCCTGTGCAGTACAGGGTTGGGCGGGTAGGGGCCTTGGAACTCACATGCGCACATGCTTTGGTGGCTACCCCGCAATAATATATCGATTTGCATCTTCTTTAAGTAACAATTTTCTGTTTATTTATTTGCAGACTGTCGGCTCCACTGTCACCCGCGACTTCCCATTCACCGTCACGGGTACCACCAACCAAACCTACACCTACCCATACTTGGTCAACAACACAGCCACAGGCAAGGCGGTGCCCATCGTCACAGCATACTGCTACTCCAGGTGGGTGGCGAGGGGATTCTAGGGTCAAGAGATTAGGGTAATAGGGTGCCCATCGTGACTGCCTGCTGCTACTCAAGGTGGGTGGTGAGGGGATTCCAGGGTTTCAACTTGAGGGCCAAGAGTTTAGGGTTTTAAAGTGCCCATCGTCACAGCATACTGCTACTCAAGGTGGGTGATGTTGGCTTGGAAGCTTGCAGGCAGCAATCCTGCGTTCCTAAACAGCTGCACTTGTTTAACGTTTTACTACTACCATCATCCTCTATATATACTATTTATTTCATTGTGTTTTGTCTGCCCACACGCAATGCGGGTACTTGGGCATTGCCAAGCTCATGTCCACCTGGGATGCGGATGGCAACCTGCTGGAATGGGGCTCTGGGAAGTGGAGAAAAGAAGGAAAAGAGCTAAATTTCAAGCTAACAAAACGCTATACAAATGTAGAACGCATGCGACGTGACCCGCCGCAACCGCTGGGCCATTCCAGGGCCCATTATCACAATGGAAAAAAACGCTGGCCCCGCTCCATGCAGGTACCTGGGCATGCTCAAGTAATAGCCGGCATCATTGTCATTATCACCCAAGCTTACTATTATATTAAAAGTAATTGTTGTTTTCATTTTTGCCCTTACACCGTGCAGGTACCTGGGCAAGCTGATGTCCACCTGGGATGCTGATGGCAACCTGCTGAGCTGGGATTCTGGCAGCGGTCCCATCCTGCTTGGTGGCACCAACTCCTCCAACCCAGTGGCCAACGACCCCTCCATCAAGGCGCGAGTGGATGTGCAGTTCCAGCCCCTGGCGGCGCTCAGCGCGCAGACTGTCGGTACGTATGTCAGCTGTGGTGGTTGAAGTAAACCGCGACCATGGTTTATCATGCGACCATCCCACCTTAGGCGCTGTGGACTGCGCCTATGGGTAGGGTTTAGGGTGTGGATGTGTCCTTCCATCAAGGCGCCCATGGATGTGCACTTCCAGCCACTTGGCGCCCCTCAGCGCGCAGACTGTCGGTAGGTTACCAATGGTTAGGGTTTAGGGTGTACCAGTTCCAGCGGGCGGAAATAAGTGGATGAGTCAGCGCACTGCCTGTTGGTATGGGGGTTAATGCACAGCAGTGTGGCTCTCAGCGCAAGACAGCTTGGACAGGTACAAGGGTATTCAATGTTGACAGTGCGGTGCCCGCGGCTGGACACATCGAATCACGTCCACCCATGGTTGGGGCTTTAATTAATTCATTTGTTTTGTGTCCCCACCGCCAGGCGCTGCCGCTGTCCCCCTGGTGCGGGACTACTACAACGAGTCCAACATCGGCAACTCCATCGCAGATAGCATGGTGTGGCTCGCACAGAAGCGCGTGGCAGCCAACCTGTACCCAGCAAGCATCCCGATCATCGGCATGCAGAACTCGGGTGGCATCCGGGCCAACCTGCCAGCGGTGAGTGGGCAGACCCTAAACCCTAAACCCTAGGTGTGAATTGGCACATATCCTCAAAACCCTAGGCACATAAATGGCATGGGAACTTGGGAGGCATCCGGGCCAACCTGCCAGCGGTGAATGGAAACCCTACACCCTAAACCCTTTAGGCGCAAACTGGCACTGGTACCTTAAGCCCTTAGTACCATCAACCATAGGCACACAAACGGCCCAGAAACCCTAAACCCCACACAAATGACCCTAGGCGCACAAATTGCACACAAACCCTAAACCCCATGCTTGGAATGAGCACAGGGAGCCTGAAAGCCCCAACCTGGAATGCCAACCTGGCAGAGGTGAGTGAGCTCAGTAACCCTAAACCCTAAAACATCCATTTGGCCACAAGAGGGCAACCTGGGTTGGTCCACAGCTGTGCCTCCATAACCCTAAACCCTAAACCACAGCTGTGCCTCCATAACCGCATTGAGTGCCGCCATGCACCCACTGCATGGTATTGCTGATACCCCCATGGTTCATAAACCTTGAAGGGCTGCACCAAACCATACACCCGAGTCATGGTTGACCCCACTGAGGCCCCCCTGCAGGGCACCAACCCATGTGTTTGTCCTCACCTTGGCTTGAAACCCAACATACATGTATTGGCATGTTTAACATACATTATCATAAAGTGTTAAAAGTCCTATTGGCGCATCAATTTTGCCCTCACCTTGGCGCAGCTCCCCTGCAGGGCACCATCACCTACGGGTCGGTGGCCACCGTGTTGCTCTTTGGAAACAAACCCTAAACCCTGGCTCCCCACCCTGCAGGGCACCATCACCTACGGGTCGGTGGTGAGCGTGCTGCCCTTTGGGAACACACTTGCCGTGGTCAATGTGAGCGGGGCGGCGATCAAGCCCGGGATGGAGTTTGTGGTGGGGGATACCAACGGCGCCTCGCCCAAGTTTGCACAGGTGGGTTTGCCAAAATCGGTTGATTTATTTACAATCGTTTCAGCTGCCACTTGAGTGAGCCTTAACCACTCATAGCACCTAATTTGTGGCCCTGCAGCTCTTGTAAATGTACTTACTTTCAAACGCTTATAAATTGTATTTGTATTTGCATTGTATTTGTAATTGCAAGAGGTCACTGTGGCTAATGCTGTTTCATGCGTGCCCCCGCAGCTGTCCAACATGCGCATCGGCTACAACCCCACCGCACCCTCCGGCTCCCGCATCTCCAAGATCGAGGTCAAGAACCCCGTCACAGGGCTGTACACCCCCCTCGACCCCACCGCCTACTACCCCATTGCCACCAACAACTTCATGGGGATCGGCGGTGGGGATGGGTTTTTGTTCCTGTCAAAGTCACAGCTCCTGCTGAATGACCCCACCACTCAAGATAATATTTGGGCGCAGTACATTGCGCTATACACCCCTATTAACCCCCCCTTGGAGGGGCGCATCACCAGATGCGATGCGGTGCCCGCCAACCCGTTGTGCAGCGCTTAGGTGACTTTGAAAAAAATGATGAAAGGAAGGAACAAAATGCCCCCACACTGTGGCACAGCGGCAAACCGCAGCTGGGCCAGCAATGCTGTGATAGTGCTGCTGTTGGCGGGGAATTGCAGGCAGCCCATATTGGGCATGACCTCACACACTTGCCATGTATGACTGAACTTCCTAGTAGGGTTCAACCTAGTATACAAATAGGGAGTAGACTGTCACGCTGGTAGTTGCAACTCTCATGTAGGTCCAGGACTTCCCCAGCGCAAGCGCAAGTACAAAATTTGCGAATTGTGGGATCTGTGGTCCCATTGTTTTGTCGTTCAATAGCACTAGTACTAGCCGCAACGTTTGGCTCCCAGACTCTGAGGGCCTTGAGAATTTTCACCCCTTGTAGAGAAACAACTCGAGACCTTGGCCAGGCCAACTGGTGCACTGGTGCGTGTGCATTTCCTTGTTTAACAGTTGAATAGTTGTAGAGCAATTGCCCCTGCAGCGCACGCATGACATTGTGGCCACTGTGCCCTGGGGAATTAAATTGTACATGCATGCATGGGTTATAACTAATTGGGATGGGTGTGAAGCATTGTAACTATTGAAGAGATACTTGCGGCAGGGCTTGCAGCGCATTGATCAGGCAGACATGGCATAACGTTTCTAGTTACATTGTTGCGTACCAAACATAGCAGGAGTAGCTTATGTGTCCAGGCCTGGCCGGATGGCATCAATTGATTATCCTTTATACTAGAAAAGGCGCGCCATACAATGCACACATGGACCCCTGGCCCCACCTCAATGCTTTGAGGGTTTTTAAAAAGCAACATCACGAAACCCCAGGCCCACACCCTTATATAACACTCAAAGCATTCCCTGGTATACGAGTGTCTGTAGTTGACCACCCATGTTACAGTACCCTCCTCACATTCGCCATAACGTCGCACCCTTAGGGTTTATAAACCCTAACCCTAGGGTTATCATTCCTACAGCCCAAAGTCAGGCTGTGCAAGCTCCACCGTGCGGCCCCCACGCACACATCCCCGCCCCAATCACCTTCCAAGATAACAAACGCATGACAGAAGACCCGCAACCCAGCAGAGGCAAAAACCCATACAATGCAACGCCCTTTCGGCCACACGTGTACCAACCACCCCCTTCACCACCGCTGTCCTCCACCCCATCACCCCCCCACAACCATCCAATACCCCCACCCCTTTGCCCTCCCCCCCGCCACCCCCTAGAGCGCAACCTGCAGCGATAATCACCGCCTGCCGCCCCCCTTGCCCTTTGCCCCGCCGCCCCCCTTGCCCCCCTTCCGCTTTGCCTTCTTCTCCGCCTTCTTCTTCTGCTTGGAGTTGACCTGGCGCTTGTCTGCGCGCAGGCGGCCGTCCAGGGGGGGGCCCTTGCGGTTCTGCTTCTGCCACCTGGTCTCCTTGGTCTTGCCCTTGCCTGAAACAAGCAAATAAACCATTGTCAAAGGATGTGAAATACATAAGGAATATGCGTGCAGAGTACGTTTTTTGTGCTCTTTTTTGTGCTCTTGGTCGTGCCCTTGCCTGCAATAAACAGATAGATAAAGTAAATGGATACAGCGAAGAGCCATGCGCGTGGTCCAAAAACCCACCGCACCATGTTACCTCCCACCACCCGCCATGGCACCACTTCCAGACCCCACCAATGCACCCACCACCAGCCAAAGAACACCAGCACTGCCTCTCATGCACCAACCTAGCGAAACCCTACTTTGCTGTGTGCCTTTGCGTACACACAGAACCCTTAACCCTAAACCCTAGGGTGTTCCCTTACCTCCTTTGCCGCGCGCCTTTGCGTACACCTTCTCAATCTCCCGCTGCTTGCCCTTGGCTGATAGGTCGTCCTGCCCAGAGATGGCCTCTGCCTTGGCCTTGGCAGCGGTTAGGGAGGCCTGCAAGGAGGGGGTTTAGGGTTTAGGGTTTGGTCGTTAGGGGTTAGGGTTCTTAGTTTAGGGTTCCTTGGCAGACAGGTCGTCCTGCCCGGGGATGGCCTCTGCCTTGGCCTTGCAACGGTCAGGGATTTTTAACGTGAGGGTATAGAGTTTAGGGTCCTGCCTGGGCCTTGGCAGCGGTCAACAACGAATGCGGTGGGGGGCTGTTCAGATTTTAGGTTATAGGGTTCTGCCTTGGCCTTGGCAGCGGTCAGGGATGCCTGCCAGAGGTAGGAGGCGGGCGAGGGTGGGGACTTCAGTACATAAAGTTGTACAAGCATGGGCAGTGCATGGGCAGTGCTGGTCTTCAAATTACTTATATGTACGAGTAATGTAACGTGTACCTTGATACGGTACTGCAGTTACAGGCGCTTGCGCGCCTTTGTCCTCCACCACCAGGTAGGGTTATAGGGTAGGGATTTACAGCTTGTCACCAAAGGTTAGGGTTTCTAGGGTTTCCCCCTCACCTGCAGGTGCTTGCGCTTGCGCGCCTTTGCCTCTACCACCAGATAGGGCTTACAGGCTAAGGTTTACACCTTTTTACCATAGGTTAGAGTTTCTAGGATTTCCCCCTCACCTGCAGGCGCTTGCGCTTGCGCTCCTTTACCTCCACCACCAGGTAGGGTTCACATGTTTTACAGCTTGATGCCACATATTAGGGTTTCTAGGGTTTCCAGGGTATTGGCCTCACCTGCAGGCGCTTGCGCTTGCGCGCCTTTGCCTCCACCACCTTCTTGATTGGTCGCGCATCGATGGCCTTGAGCTCAGCCTTCTCAGCTTCGACCTCCTCCTTGCTCACGATCTCGGGGGCCCTGCAGGGTTTTGGGTGCAACGATTAGGGTTTAGGGTGCGGATCCTGCAGGGTTGGGCACCACACTGGTTCGTCCATGCTTTATTACGGCGTTATAATTAGGCCACGTTCACACAAGGGTAATATTATAGTAATAGGCCCTATTATTAATAATTTATTGTCTTATTACCCTTGGCAGTACAGCCTCTTCAGAGCAGTCAGCCTTGCACACCCCATTATGCCGAGCCATTTTGGGTTAATTCAATTTGTAAAAGGGTTGGCGCGATGGCATTGGGCCTGGGGGTCAACGCGCACACACCGTTTGCCTCTTGCTTATATTCATACACAATGCTAATTTGCTAAAGATTCGTGTAAGAATATTACTGGGACTACTGTAGGCCCGCGTGGCCAAAGCTGCTGCTCTGTTTGGGAGGCGTAAGCCTCTGTTGTCATCACAGGCATGCCGTGGATGGAGTGCATCCACCAGTGGCGGCCATAAGCTACACGCTCCCACAGGTTGCAATCCATACGCCACCGCCAATTGAGCCCCTTACCGCTCTGGGGTAATTAACCCAAACCCTAACGCCTAACAGGTGTGGTGCACTTAGTGGAGTGCTGCCCAAGTGGACCCCAACTTTGAACCCTAATCCTAAACCCTTGGCCTGCGGCACTGATGGCGGCCGCACTGCTGACATGCAGCCCAGCAAGGCGGACCGCACTGCTCCGGACTGCCTGTAGGGCCCCCTAAGGGTGTTAAGGCTTAACACCCTTTCATGTTAACCCCGGTACCTACTCTATGCACCCTCAGCCTGGCTGGTGACTGGCGTGTACCCCACGCTTCGGGTGCACAGGCAGCACAGCAGTGCCCTCAGCAACCATGATTTGAGCAGGGGTTTGGGCACCATGCATTTCCCGGGCGGCAGCCCAACCTCTCCTCTAGACTTGGTTCACACTTGAAATGCATGCCACCCTGCCCATTGGTCAGGTACCCTTTGCTGGCAGATACATTAATTTGGTTTTGTGGTGTTGATGGGCATTGTGCTTGTTTGTACTTTTGAGTTTGTTTGTTTTGTGGTTGGTTGGGTATGTTGGTGGGTTGTGGGGTGCCGAGGACGCGCAGTGCGCGAGCAACGGCCTACCAAAAATTAAGCCGTGGGTCCGCCCACTTGGAGCGCCCCATCCGAAGCAGTCCGCAGGGTGCAAGGCGGACCGCAACGAACCGTCCACTGCCTACGGGATCGCAGTGAAACGCCGGCCAGGTAAGTATGATTATCCTCTGAGACTCCTTGGGCTATATACGGGGTGGGGGCTGGGGCCTCCCAGCCAAAGTTATGGGTGCCGAGTCACCCACACGAACGGCGGCACGGCGGTGCTGCGGAGACCCCGCCCCAAGTTGACTGGGCGTTTTGCTCGGCGATGACGCCTAAGACCTTGTCTAGTTGCAGATAAACGTGTTATTCTGCTACGGAGGAGTTGGATTGCGTACCTCATGTGCTTGTCTTCGTCATCCATGAACCACTTTGGGAGGTTGTCGTCATGGAAGGCAAACCTGTTGTAGGCATCGTCCACGATGTCCTGCTTGTCCTTGCGCTTGAGCATCCGCCGGGCCACCGCCAGGATCTCTGCCTTGGCGTTGTTGTCCAGGGTCTCGAAATCGGTGTCTGACTCGGACTCCGAGTCGGAATCGGAGTCCTTGTCGCTGTCCGACATGGGCACCACCTGTGACAGGAAAAGCATGCTGCAGTGAGCAGTGGATTTTGGAGGTGCAGGAGCACAACAGCTCATATGAAGTGTAACAAACTACTGAGAAGGTTAATGAACAGACGTACAGTACTGTAGGACAAACGGTGTGCAGTACACAGCGCCATGCCACCCCATGCCACCCCATGCCATACTTGCCATGCCACGCACAGTGCGCACCCATAACCACTCCAACCTAGCTAGAAAAGAGTGTGTGCATTTACAGTGGCCAACGCAAGCACCCTCAAAATTCAGCACCACTGCCTGCAGACCCACTAGTTCTTGCACCGTCTAACAACAAACCCTAAACCCGAAACCCGTTCATGAAGCGCTTGCACCACCGCACGTCAAAGCCTAAACCCTACGCCTCGCGTGCGCCCCCTCACCTCAAACTCCGGCTCCACCGGCCCCTTCTTGTTGCGAGCACCCAGGACAGCCTTGGCCCCAGAGGCACCCACACCACCGTCCTCCTCCTCATCCTCTGCAGCTGCTGGCTGCTTGCCACCAACCTTGGGCTTCTTCAACGGCCTGCAGATGCAATTGCAAGGTCACGCAGTGAACGGCTGATATTGTAGCCAACACAGAACATATGATACATTTTAGCACCCAGCACACACAGCCAGAAAATATCCAAAAAATGATGTACTATTCTTCTTATAAAATTTAGGAAGAATGGAAAGGTAACGCTCTCACTGAGAGTCTCAGCCAGCCACAACCTGGGTCCCCTGATCAGTGGCTCGTTAGCATAGGCTTACCCTCTGCACACCCTTCCCAACACTTTCTCCCCCACCCACCTGGCTGCGGCTTCCTCCCCATCCTCGTCCTCCAGCTCCGCACCCTGGAAGATGTCCTGGCTGAACCACTGCTGGGCCAGGGCCTCGCTGGTGGTGGGCCGGCCAACCCTCCTAGGGTCCAGATCCACAAGCAGGCCACCACCCTCCTCCTGCAAATGGAGGGAAAGTTTAACATTAGCGCAATGAACTGAACCCTGAAACCTGGGGATGTTATCGTTTAGGGCAATGGAATGCTGGAATACAGGTAGATAACTAGATAAGGGCAATAAAAAAAGCCGTGAACCCTAAGGGATGTTACAAGGTATGGGGCTGGCGCCTGGCAGCGGATTTTGAAAGACAGAGGCGCATTGGGGAGGGTTGAAATGCACCTGTGGTTATCAGCCTGGGAGCATTGCACAGGCCTTCGAAACCAAACTGATACATCCAAAGCCTTGATGGTGATTTCATGGAGCCCTAAAATCCTGTGCACACCCTCCTCCCTACACCCTCAATTGTAGTTTCATCATTAGGATATCATTTCATTTCATTTCACGGACCTGCAACCCTCCAAGGTGGTTTTACCAAGTCCCAAAACCCTTACCTCCTCCTCGCTGTCCGCCCGCTGCGCCTCCCCTGCCTCGCCTTCCTCCCCACTGCTCCCCTCCCCATCCTCGTCCTCCAGCTCCCCCCCCTTGCCCAGCCGTTTCCTGCGCTCCCTCTCCGCCTCCTCCCGCTGCCCCCGCCGCTTCTTGTAGTGGCTGTACAGGTCATCCAGGTTCTCCTCCATCTCACGGTTGTAACGCTCGTCGTCATCGTCTACAGGGAAAAAAACACCGCATTTATTGGTATTGTTATCATTTGCACATCAGCAATCAGCCCTGCACAAGCTTGCGCCACCCAACCCTGTCCTGACATTGCTCGCATTTAGCCGTATTCCAATGCACACCATGCCGCAAAATGCTGGGATACAGCGCACAGTGCAATTTGCATCATTGCCTGGGTACACACCGCTGGTTGGGGCTGTAGGGCTGCTTGGCCCATAAATATGCTCTACTGCCATGCAACCTTTGTATAGCAGCATGACCACGGCTGCACATTACCATCATCAGACAACCCCCATGCACTCAAACCCTTTACCCCAACACACGTATTCTCCCTGCCCTGCCCTGCCCCCTGCTTCATCCCTACCTGAGCCGCTGTCCTCCTCTGACTGGGCCCCCACCAAGTCATTGTCGCTGTTCCGATCATACTCCTCAATCTCCTCGGCGGTAGGGGCATCCGCGTCGTTGATGTGGTCAGACGCGCCCTTGCCCTGCGGCAAAGCATGATGGGGCACTGTCGGGCACTGTTACAACCATGGTACCCTGATCGAGTACATGTATCATGCTACTTCCAATAATTGCCCACCCATAGTGAAACTAGTCCACAACACAATGACAGTAGTCAACAGCACGCCCAGCCACAAACCCGAGCCCAACAGCACAGGCAACCCCGTGGAGTCCAGACCTTGTCAGCAACCCCACCACCAGTGGTTCAGCTGATGACAGCCGGAAATGCGTTTCTGTTTGTTTGTTTGTTTGTACCGCCAGTGCAAGCACACCACCACCCACCTTGAGCGACGACAGGGAGAACAGCTGCTCATCATTGGGCGCATTCTCATCCTCGCCGATGCCCTCGGCCTCTGCCAGCTGGGCTGCTCTCACGCGTGCCCGCCCTTTGGCTTCACGCTTGGTCTTGCGCTCACGCTTGGCCTGGCGGGACAGGCGCTCCTGCAAGGGTTTGGGCAGGGTTTGTCTAGGGTTTATGTGGGGTTGACAAGGGTTTGAATTTGCATGTGCGTTTGCTCTGGCGCTCCTGTAAGGGTTTTGGACAGGGTTGACAGGGAGCTGTGTAGGGTATGACCAGGGTTTTGGGTAAGGCGTAGTGAAGGGTGAACAAGCGCGTGAGACTATTGTGGGATTTTATGATGTTGCTTGCCGAGCATCCCGTTTTTCAAGTAGACCAGCGATTCAAAAATGCACCATTGGAATCAAATAGATGATGTGCGTCCTCACAGCCACAGAAATTCTCTACTTTTATTACCGACATGCACAATGCCCCATTAGAATAAAGTAGATGATGGGCGTCCACAGCGACAGGAATTTCACAAGTCCCCATATATGTTATTATATAATAACAGAATAATGATGGAAAGCCCGCCGCAGTCCCTCTTTGGTTGATACAAGGGTGCATGTTCCCTCCCCCCACCTTGATATCCTCCATCTCCTTGAGCAGCTGCTCCTCCTCGTCCACCTCCTCTTCCTCATCACCCCCCTTGGCCACATCCACACCGCCTGCCTCAGCCTTCTTCTTTTCCTTCTCGGCAAGATCAACTGCTGCGCGCACCTTGAGGCGCCTACAAGGGGGTGGCGATATGGAAAGTAAGAAGGAGGTAATGCCGCATGGCCAAAAGACACAAGGATCTTGAGCCCACTATAATAATTTCGTTTTCGTTTCACTTCTGCCCACATGCCGCCGATTGCAGCCACAGCTATTGCCCCAACCCCAGCCATCGCCACCGTCACCCACCACAACGATAGACACAACACACCCAGCTACCCTCACCATTGTATTCAGCTGCGCCCCAGCACCTGCAGGTCCCCGCACAACCACAGCCACAGCCACAGCCAAACACACCAAAATCCCATTAACAGCAGAACCACAACCGCCCCCTTTAGACCCCCCCTCCCCCCTCCCACACCATTTGATCAGCTGCTTGAACTCGCTGCGCCCCAGCACCTGCAGGTCCTCGCACAGCGCAGCAATCTCCTTGGTGGTGGTGGGGTGCGAGCGGATGAGGTCAATAACCTCAGCACCACCCAAACCCTCTTCATCATCCCCACCATCAGCCTCCACCTCGCCCTTCATGTCAATCCTGGACAAGGTGTAGGGTTTTAGGGTTTAGGGTTGGGGTGGTGCATGTGACTGGCCTGGCAGTGGGAGTGCACATGATGCCATGTCCATACCCTAACCAACACATCTACAACCGCAGCCTGCTCACATCCAATCCGCAGCATTATCACCCTGACGTGTCCGCACAACATGCACACCCCAATATCAGATCAGCGTCACATAATGCATGGCATGGGAAATGCTTTCAACTCAACACAAACCCTACTACTCCCTTGCCAACCCCACCTTGTGAACCGCCCCACAAACCCTGAACTGTGAACCCTAAACCCTACAATTTCCTTGCCCGCCCCACCTTGTGAACTGGCCCACCAGCCCCACCAGGTTGGTCGCCATGATAAACCCTAAACCCCAAACCCTAAACCCTACAATTCCCTTGCCCGCCCCACCTTGTGAACTGGCCCAGCAGCTCCACTGGGTTGTTTGCCATGACAAACTCTAAACCCTAAACCCTAAACCCTACAATCCCTTTCCCGGCCCCACCTTGTGAACTGCCCCAGCAGCTCCACCGGGTTGGTCGCCATGACAAACTTGGCCACCGGCAGCGCCTTGTGCGTGGTGCTCAGCCCCTCCTCGTACCCCTCCCTGTGCTTCTTCTGCTTCACCTTCATCTTGATCAGGGCGTCGGGGCCCATGATCTTGGGGGCATCAGCAACCTCCTGGACAGGGGGGTAAAAAGGAATATTGTTCATTTCACCTGCACCTTGATGAGGGCACTTGGGCCTGTAATTTGGTGGCGTCGTCAACCTCCTCCCTAGTGGAAAATGGAACTAATATATTACATATCCTTCACTCCTCGGAATAAATTACTCCAAACACAACTAGCAAAATCCCTTCCAGCCCTAGCCAAAACAATAACCAAGGTATGCTCCCAGAACCCTCCCAAAACCCCAGCCCAAAACCCTAGCAAAAAACCCGTGCGACCGCACCTGGAACAGCACTTTTGTGTCCAGCAGGCGCGGGTCGATCTTGGCGGGCGCCTTGTATCCCATGCACACCACGAAGATCTCGGCGGACGCGTTACGCGAGGCGGTGGGCTTGGTGGCCTCCACCTTGCGGAAGAGCTGGTTAAAGCAGTACAGCAGCGCGTTGTAGTCCTTGGACCTGAGGGGTGGGGATGTTGGTACTTTTAACTACTTTATTAGCTACTTTAGTCGTTAGTTAGAGTGGTCTCTGCCTTTGTGGAACTGCGGGTTGAGGCAGTACAGCAGCGCGTTGTAGTCCAGGGACCTGGGGTGGGGAGTGGCAGTACATCAATTCATATAATAGTTAGTCAGATGTTAGTTGAGGTGGGGTGGGTGGGTGGGTGGGTGGGGAGTGGGAGGTGGGGCAATCACAGATCCCGTTGGGTGCCAGAAAACACCACCGCCAGGTTGAATACCTCCAGCACCAGCCAGGACTGGAAATATATTCAGTCATGATACCGTCACATGTTCGCCCCGTCGATTCTTAGACACATGAGTTCGTGGTTGGATACCCGAAGCCACAAGGGCATTTAGTCAAAATACAGGATCACACACGCACCTGAACACCTTGGTGACAAAGGTGCCGTTGGGCGCCAAAAACTCCACCGCCAGCTTGAGCGCCTCCAGCACCAGCCATGACTGGGAGTAGGCCTCCGAGGACCACACACCACCCACGTTTGGGGCACCATCATGGACCACCACATCCAGCATGTTGCCCGCCGCCTCCTTCTTGAGCGCCTGGCGGCACTTCTGGGTGGTGATGTCCCCGACGAGGGTCTTCACCCCCCGTATGGCCTTGATGGGCACCAGGTCCACCCCGATGATGAGGCTGCTCATGGGCATGGTCTTGGCCGCCACCTGGCACCAACCGCCTGCAGGGGCGGAGTATGTGTGTGTGTGGGTGTGGGTGGGTGGGTTTTGGGGGGGGGTGCACACACGCTCCGTGGCACTCCGCAGCGCCAGTGCGGTGCAGGTAGAGGTATTGAGTGTTGGTAGAGGTATTGAGCGTGCGCGGTTACAACCTTGTGCCGGCGTGCATGGGAGGGTGCACCATTCGTTAAAAGCACCGCATTCAGCTGCGCATGGTACATCGCGCTGCCATTCACACAGTGCAGTGCTGCAGGCCCACGCACGGGTCCCTTGGGTGAAGCATGCCGCACAGATTTTCTTCGCCATACCTGGTGCCGCACATAGATCCAACAGGCTGCGCGACTTCTCCAGAAAGTTGTACTTGCGGTTCAGCTGGATGAGCTTGAAGGCGGCACGGGACCGGTACCTGCGGGGGGTGGCACAACCAGTGTGTGGCTGAACATATGCATGGAGGTATGACGGTTTGGAGCTCCAGCCATCAATAATCCACTACTTTAGTAGTGTCAGGTTGAACGCAGGGGCATAGGTATTATGGCAGTAGGTTTGGGCTTGCTGTGACTTCATATGCATGCATATGCCAAACCTTGCGGTTTCCTTTGCAGGGAGGAAGGGTTTAGAGCGTACTCTTCACACTACTTAACACTACGCAGTAACGCAGTTGTCTGCAGCGTGCGGTGTGACGTTGCATACACGCAGAGGAGTGCGAAAGGTAAACTGTGCGGCGGCAGCCTACTGTACGGGAGTGAAGCTGACTGAACAAAGATGCTGCAGTGTTGTGTCGATAGGAACGTACCCTTGCTCCTTTGCCAAGTGGTAAAACTTGTCCAGCCGGTGCTTTCCCTTCGTTTTCTTCACCATCTTGCCGAGCTGCCCAAGTGGGCGGAGCCTGGTTTGTCAGCAGGCGACAAGCTGGGAGCCCGAAGGTCGGTGTCTTAAACTGGCGACGGTTTTTGTTTGATACAAAACGCGCTGCGTGTCTGGCACTGGTTGCGTGCTGCGTGCAAGGCACTAGTCACCGGTAAGCCGTCTGCAACATGCATGCATGCACAATATGCAACACCAATTTGCACAGTCGCAGCGAGTGGTATGTTGAAACCAATTTCAAACACTAGAGATACCGTTTTGCAAGCTTTGACTGTTTGTGGGTTCTCACAACGTTGCGAGCCAACCCTCTTTCAGCCGCTGCGCGGGAAGAGGCGGCCGCGCGGCTGGCCCTTAATAAGGGTTTGGAAAGGGTTTTTCCGAAACCCTTCGGAAGGGTTCCGAACGCCATGCTTGCTTTAATTGCCCGGCAAGCCACCTGTTAAGTGCCACCTGTTAAGTGCCACGGACACTTTGGTTGCATGAATGCAGCATCCCTCATTGTGAATGTAATATTCGTACTCCAACGCTGGGGCATTTCCGTGCCTGACATTATGCCAACTGGTGGACTATCTCTTCGCTGATTCACCACCTCCAAAATGACCCAGCTCAGAGCAACATCGTGCTGTGCAGAAGCCACTGTGTGACTGTAAAACTTGCAAAATTCTACATGTACTGAGCGCTCACCTAGCGGTATACCCATCAAAGCAGCTTTGAGGTCGACGGCCCTTGTGTCACATACCCTGGGTGGCCAGTGGCAGGGTACACAGCACTGTGAACAGCAGTACTCCGTTGGCAAGGTCTACAAACATCCACTGTATTACAAGCCCTTACAAGTCGGGCACCATCCCCACAGGATCTCAACCTGCACAGACGCCCCCTTCTCTGCGTGCACGTGTGGTTGTTCAAGGGCATTATTTTCGTTGCAGATCCCCAGGCAATCCCAAAGCCCAAGTCATATGCGCATGTCAGCTCTTCTCTCATACACTCACACACCCCAGCCTGGTGCTGGTGTGTGGCAAAACCGATTGGTGTGTAGCAGCAGCAGCACCTTTGAAGCCCAACACTGCTCCAGTAAACGTTGCCCGAATCATGCAGGTATAGCTAGGTGCTGGTAAACTCACAGTTCCTGTCAAACTCCACATAGAAAAACTCCCAACCCCACGCCCGGGGTGGACATGGATATATGAGGAGTGCTCAAACAACCTCAACCTCTTCTTCAGCCTGCAGGAACACATTAATATACAAAGTCACGCAGGACACTTGTAGGCAACCATCCATATTAAATGAAGCACCCAAGAGGGACCCAGGGAACTGGTTATTGCAATAATGGGATTTGGGAAGGCAACCCCAGCGTACCAGGTGGGCGAAGAACTTCGTTGGCTTTGCAGTGTCGTTCTCCAACACGAACTGTACTTTGATTGGCAGGTTTGCTGACAGCTTCTGGCCCTTGAACTCGCTGACGTCTTGCACAACTGTGCCCTCCAGGCCTTCCAGGTTGAACCCATCCTTCTGCTTGGGTACAGTGTATATGGTCACTGGTGTCTTGACCCGTACTTTCGAGCCATCTGCGAACGCTGCAGTTGCATTCAGGCGCAAGCTGCGGGAGGAGCTTGGAACTCCCTTCCTCCTGAACGCCTGAGTGTTGCTTGTGAAGGCCATGCATTGCACACTGGGGGCTAGGTGGGCCATCATGGTAGGTTGTTGCTGTAAAGCGTGCTTTGACCTAGTGGTGAAACACCAACCACCTTGAACTCGCAAAGTTGGGCTTCTTAGCCTAAGGCCTAGTATGCCCGCAGTGACACGCACAATGTAGTACACGAGATGGTGAACTGGGCAGGTGGTGTGTGGATACAAGTTGCCACTGCCAGAGGGGAGAGCTTGCAGCACGTACGGTAGCAGTTGGCAATTGAGGCAGTGGAAGTGCAGGGAGCGTTCTGCGGCTTGCCAAAGCACTTCAGACGTTTATTGGCTTGTCAAAGTTGCAGCCAAGTGCGAGTGGATAAATTCCAGCCTGGCAAACCCAAAGGGGGAGTATCACGGAGGGGAAGTCGTTTCTACAACAATTGACTTTTAACGTCTGGACAAAAGCCCAGGAATCCTGCGTGACAGTGTCAGAATGCGCAGTGCTCAGGCAAAAAAGGTCGCTTGTGTTTGACTTTGACAGATCCTAGGGCAGGTTGTCCGCTCTTGCTCGTGACACTGTTACGTCAACTGCATCGTAGCCCCTAGTGCTGGGCTCCCAGGAGCTACTTTTTCCCTCACGGCGAGTTCAATTAGAACCTAAGCAACTGGTTCTCGATGCTGACAAAGGAGCAGCGTGACGCGTTTGAGGCTGACGGTGCGACTTTCTCCATATGCATGCATATGCACACCGAACATGGCTGGCCCCACACAGCAACCACCCACGTCCCTTTGCACTAGTAATACTTGACGCCATGAAAGCTGACATTAGTGCCTTGGTTTGTAAAAGGCTTCCTGGTGCTGGAGAACTTTGCCAGTGGCGAGGAGATTGCCAGCTTGACGCAAGAAGCCGGGGTACTACTGGACCAGTTTGATCCAGAGCCCACCTCAATCTTTTCCACAAAGAACCAGGTAAATATCAGCCCATCAATATCAGCGTTTGGCCTGCAGTATCAGTGAAAGGTGACTTTGTCCCATGTACGGTGGTGAGTGGCGTGGCCTGCTTATTCCACGTGGACTGCTCATTATTATGCATATGTGCCTAGGGGTGTGCACCAATGGAACAGCACCTTTGCGCCAATGGGCCAGCATATATTTTATCTAGTGATTTACATGCATCCCATAGACTACTTTTGATGTTGCGGTTGTCATGCTCATGCCTTGCTCATAGTGTGGCCAACGTCGTTCTTGAATGTCCAGGCAAAGAAGACTGACACATATTTCCTGGACAGCGCAAACAACATCAGCTTTTTCTTTGAGGAGAATGCCTTTGACGACAATGGCAAATTGAAACAGCCTAAGAAGTTGTCCATTAACAAAATCGGCCATGGTGCGATCAAGATATAAAACTCTTTACCATACCATTTCCAGTGCTGTTCAATTCGTACTGCATGCGCCCCTGCGCCATAAGATTGCCTCACCTGGATGTTTTGGAGTGCAGCCCTGCACGACCTGGATCCTGCATTCCGTGCATGGTCTCGCTCACCCAAGATCGGCGCATTGATGAAAGATCTTGGCTTCAAAAAGCCCACGCCAGTGCAATCCATGTACATTTTCAAGGTGGGTCTTTTTGCGCTTTGCACTGTAATCTACAGCAGTGTCAAGTTCCTGGGCGAATGTGCCATCTTGAGCAATGTGCATTCCTGACGGAGCTCCGAATTGTGCAGCAACCTGGCATTGGTGGCGAGGTAGTGCCGCACCAGGACAGCTCATTCTTGTACACTGATCCACCCTCTTGCATTGGGATTTGGCTGGCCTTGGAGGATGCCACGGTGGAGAATGGTTGCTTGTGGACATGGCGAGGTGCGTGCATCTCACATTCTCTGCCTGCATGGCCAAAGGCGTAATTGTCATCGGAAGTTGCACCTTGCTTGTGCCATACTGCTGCGTGCTGGTCTGATTCATGGAGTCAGTGGGGAATTCTTGTCAAAAGCGTATTAATGTGGCGCTTGACATGCGATGCGAAATATAATGATTGTGATGTAATATAAATATGTTTACGCGGCAGGGAAGGATGCATCGCATGAGTACAGAAAGTGCGTACCTTGCCCAGCTGCGCACTTCCTGGGTGCAGGCATTCACAAGCAGGGTATCCAACGCCGCTTTCTGCGGACGGCAGATGACGCAGTCATGTTTGAGGGCGAGCTGCCTCCATATGACAAGGGGGAGTCGTTCCCGATTGAGGCCAAGGCAGGCACGCTGGTGGTGCTGCACGGGGCAAACCTGCACTACAGCAACGAGAACCGCTCCCCTTGCTCGCGACACGCCTACACCATGCACTGGATTGAAGGGGCACCGGGCTGCCAGTGGGCTGCAGACAATTGGTAAGTGACATGGCTGTGGTTACTGTTTTTTACCCAGCGTGCGTGTCTGTGTGGTGCCTGGGGTGCATGTGGGCCATCGCTGTACTGTGAACGCATAGATTGGTGACAATACGATATTTCAACCTTACCACATAACTAACCTGTGGGGGTTACTGGGTGGCATGATACAGGTTGCAGCGACGCGCAGACTTGCCCTTTGAGCCACTGTCAACGCTGGAGTCATGCACAGCATGAGGAGCCTATCGATGGTAGTAAACGCGTAGCTTGCAGCCCTTGATGGCACAGATGCAGCCAATTGGCGTATACACAGCCAGGCTTTGGCAGCAGAAGCAGCAGCTGGAAGACCTATGCATCATTATGTACGCAGTCGGTTTAACGTGTGCGCGCATTGTACTCTATGTATGAAATATTGAATGCCAGGTTCTACCCTTATTTCTTTGAAGTTTGAGACACCTCCTACCCTTAGCATTAAGCATGTACTTCGTCTACAATTGATTGTTTTTTAGATTTAGATAGTTGCAATCTGGACACAAGGCTGTGGAATACAAGAAGAAGCTGTAAAAATTGCACCACAGTACTTTTTCCCAAAACGAAGTACGCTAGCACGTTCAAGAGGCGAATTTCGAAGTGAGCCTCACCATCTTTCAAAAAAATACCAAGTACGATAGCTCAAGGTGTAACACCATCCAGGAGTGATAACCATGAACAGAATACCAGAATAACAGAAATAATGATGCAAGTTCGCCGCATCGAAAGGGGCATACCAGGTGGTTATCATCAACCACTGCAGCATTAATTTCTCAGACGGTGACTTTCAGTAGGTCACCCACTTTTCTAGCAATATATGACGAACCCCTTGCTGACATGTCGACAAGTCGTTCAGACTGATACAAAACTGCCAAGCCCTTCACAGTCACTAGTTGGCACGGATACCTATTGTTACAAGAGCTTGTTGCGTTCATATGGCACAGCCGTCAAGTGTTCCACAAAGGCAACCGGCAGTGCCCACATGTGCAGAGCCCACGCTTTACATGGGGAGCACGTCAGCTGAAAATCAACACCGTGATTAAATTATTTTGTGAGGTAAACCCATAGAACAGGGCCTCTTGAGGAGTATGAGGCATCTTACGTTGGCCACATGCATGCATGCCACACCGTCCGGACCACCTTCGCGTCGTATGGGCGATAGCAGGACGCGTAGCTTGAGTTGTTGGAAAAAGATGTAACTACCGTAATCGTACTGTCTGTCTTGTTTGCTGGCAATTTACATGGGTTGGATGCTCAATATCCAAAAGAATGACCGGTTCGCAAATGGGCACTTTGACATTTTCAAGGCCTTCAGACAAGCAACCTATGTGCTCTGTAAACCTACACAACTTGCACAAAATTCAGAACAAACTGCGGCAGTGAAAACCTGAATTAGTGGGCAGTTCAACTCTTTCGTAGTGGAGTACCTTTTTTAGTACCATTCTTTCAGCATGTCTGGTCTGAAACCAGGTAATTTGAAGCCAGGTGCTCCAGACCAGAAATGTTCATTGACAGGTTAACAGGCTGACAACTTTAGGTTTGGACAGCACTGTTTGTGTAGAACAACTGCAGTGGAGCAGGCATGTGTTTCATGGACATGAGCATTCTGGCATCAGGCCCACCAATATACTGTGCCCTGTTGTCCCCCTAAACGTTATAGCAACCTCTGTATGAAGTGGTGCAGGCCACACAACTCCACCATGGCGATGAGGAGCATGCTGGGCTATGGGGCGGAGGCTTCCAGATTCGCCTATATGCACAGATACCAGGATATGTCGTCTACAAAAGTTCCAAGGGTCCTGGGGCCCAACAATGCAGCAACATTCTTCATATATATGATGTTTGGTTTCAGCGGAACACTGACCTTCATTGTTGTTGTGCTGGCAGCGCTTTGGATTTTCAGGTAAGCAGTTCATTATTTTTACATACAATTTCAGTTAAGGACGATGGTATATGCGGATACACACTTGTCTTGCACGGTGTATGTTCCTACCCAGTTATGCACTGATGGCGCCGGTGCAAACCCAACTTAGCTCCCAGCTGTCACACACACGAGTTCCCGTCAGTGTGCCAGGATGTAGACCACCATGCTCATCTGTTTGATCATTGGTGGCATGCTTAACACTAGGGATTCATGATGCGTAATGCATAATGCGCATGCGCAATGCGTAAATGCGTATAATTACGCATTTTTTTCTTCAGCATGCGTTAAGAATGCGTGAAAATGCGTTAGTTACATAACATGTCATTAAAAGTAAAAGACAAAAGCCACACCCAACTTCATGAAAGAGCCCACATCTTAACTCATATGGCAAGCCCTGCTTGTTTCACAGCTAAAAACAATTTAGAGATCTTATTTCGATATATTTTAATTAAATTTGATTTAATATCTATTTAACGCGTTTTTCACGCAAAATGCGTACGCATTTCGAAAAAGGGCTAAAATGCGACGTATTACGCATTTTTTTTCGAAAATGCGACGCATTGTGAATCCCTACTTAATACCCATACCATTCTTCCCCTAGTGTTTGAGGGCACTGAGTTTCACAATGCTATCTTTCCATCTTTGTTGCAATTTAAGAACAGACTTCTAAGTCTAAAGCAGACTTGCCACTGTTAAGTCTTCAAATTTCCCATTGATATAATGCTATATTGTAGGACATACGTGTCACCCAGAAGGCCATTAACGGTTCCAGGGCAGCCTGTGCCGCCATCGCAACCCAGCCACACTGCCAACAAACCAAAGGAATTGAGGGAGGTTTGCGTGATCGCCAATCCAGGTACGCGCAAGGCACACAGACCTGCTGCGCCCATGGACTATGACTTTTGCTGCAGTACTGCATAAATAGCTTGAGCCTGGTGCATCCAGTTCTCAGTGCCAGCGGCGGTGTGCCATAGACCATGCTCATGACACTCTATTATCAAACGTAAACAGCTGCAAATCTACAGATTGTAATGGTCATTACGCTAACCATACTGCCAGTTGAATGCTCATGCTGCTGCGACAGCGGTGATCAGCAGATGATCCATACTAAATCCATTCCAAAGAGACCTTATCTGCTGTACTGAATAGCCCTTTGGTCCCCCAGGCGGTGTCGCTACGATTGGCTACAAGGAAGGCAGCGAAGACAAAAGAGAAACAATAGTACTGTATGCCTCCAGTTTGCATGCAATGTGCAGCTTCACAGCTGCTTCTGAATATTCTCAAGTGCTACCCACTCAAGATGTTGAGTTGCAACAAACCTGTAGCTCATGCAAAGGAAAACCAGCAATTGCGCATTGTCAAGGGGATAATGAGGTTCAGTTGCCAGAATCTCCTGGGAGGGTTCATTCAGTCAGCAATGTGGTAATTGCTGCGGAATTTGCACAAGAAATTGATCCTGGCAGCCAACTAGATGACGCCACCAACGTGACAGTATGCTGTATAGAGCGGCGAGAG
Source organism: Heterotrichella gracilis (assembly GCA_032358255.1). Classification (NCBI taxonomy): domain Eukaryota; class Xanthophyceae; order Tribonematales; family Xanthonemataceae; genus Heterotrichella; species Heterotrichella gracilis. The sequence continues at coordinate 31,488 of JAULBX010028061.1, forward strand.
CAAGACGAGGAGCAGCAAAGTCAGTCTTTAAGTTAGACGCAGCTGCAGCACAGAAATTTTTACTGGAATATTAATAGAACACATCCGCCTTCTTTCTTACACGTCCAGACTAATAGTCATAGCCGTCAAAAGTGCTGGAAGCTTAGTTTTAGGCGCAGCCATTCAACTTGTTGTATGGCTTGTGTACAGCGTTCAATGATCCAGGCGTGGACTATTGAGGTATGTGCCATTAGTTAGTTAGTTAGTTAGTTACATGCATTCCAGCAATACAGCAAGATTAGCAGTCGGTCTTGCGTATGCGGCGCCACGTAGCTCTTTCCTGGCACTGTTTGAACCATCTATTGATCCCACGCGACTTGAGGTCCTGCTGGAGTAAGTCAGCCCATG
>JAULBX010028072.1:0-20306 GCA_032358255.1 Heterotrichella gracilis
TCTCTCAATCCATGCTTTAGGTAGGCAAACCACTCATGTGGATTGTTGAATTCCAAAAAACCTGAACGGCCCAAACTGATTTGCCCATGCGCTACAACAAACCACTCACCAATCCACTGCAGGAGTTGCATGAGCTGGTGCACAACAGTTGAACCATACCTGGCTGCTTCCCTAATCCGCCTAAACCCTAACCCTTAACCTAAACCCTAAACCCTAAATCCTAAGCCCAGGGCCCCTCGCTCCACAGCTTCCCTGCCTTCCCTGCCCGCGTGCTTCCAAACACCACTCACCGATCCACTGCAGGAGTTGCAGGAAGGCGGGAAGCCGCTGCCGCGATCATGCTGCAGGTAGGAGCCCTTGGGGCAGGTGACGCATCCCTGGGAGTTGCACACCGCGCAGCCCTCACATTTCACGCACATGGTCATGGAAGCTGCGTCCACCTTGTAAGAAGTGACGTAGGCGGGGCCGGGGAGGTCGTTGTGGTAGCTCCAGTCGGCCAGCATGGCGCCCGGCGTGCATTTGGTGCAGCCAGTTTCTGGCTTGGAAGCTGCGCACAGGCTGTTGCCAAAGTGCACGCATGCCTTGAGCCCAGCCAGGGATGGGTATTCCTGATCTTCCTTGGCGGTGGTGGCTGGGAAGGAGTCGGCTGCACAGGGGCACAGGGGGGGTGAAGTAAAGCTTACCAGTAAAGGAACAGACGACATTGAACAGAGGACAGTGAAGCCATTGAATGATCAAGTACGATGAAGCTGGCACAACCAAATACAAATGATTCCATGTCCATCAATGTCCATCCCCGAGATGAGAATCGTTTTTCCTTTGTTGTAGAAACTTCACCTGGGCATGCGCTGGTGCAGCCTGTCTTCCCGTTGCACGCCTTGCACCCCAGAACCTCCTGGCAGCTGCGGCACACCCGGGACCCTAGTAGGGTATTGCCGAGGTCGGGCACCCGCAGGAAGTCCTTAGGGCAAGAGGTGCAACCCTTGGTAGGGTCACACGCAGTGGCACACCTGTGGATAAAGGTTTGACTTTGAAGGGTTTTTATTCAGGGTTCTCGGGGAAAGAGGCGCACCCCTTGGTAGGGTCACACCCAGCGGCACACCTGTGGGTTAGGGTTTTAGGGTTCTTGGCATGCAATGGGGATTATGTCACTATGCCTGTATGTCTTCCTGTCTCCCTTGCAATGAGTACAGCCTTCCCCCGATGCGATAGGGCAGCACCTTTGGTGTACCCTAGTATGCATATATGCATGCAAATGCACCACTGCTGTTTGTGCACCTTAAACGCTAAACCCTAAACCCACTCATCCCAAGCTGCACTCACAAAGCGCAGCCCACCTGCCATGCGCACAACTCCTGCGCTGCGTGTTGGCCAGGTTGAGTGGCAGGCTAGCCTACAGGTGTAGGCTGCCCCGACTAGGGTTTAGGGTTTCGGTTTACTGCACATGCCTGCACATTGCGTGCGTGCACATTAAGTCTGTGCACAGCTCCTGCATTGTGTGCTAGGGTTTAGGGTTTACCCTAAACCCTAAACCCTACACCAAAGCGCCACCCACCTGCCATGGTCCGCACAGCTCCTGCACTGTGTGTTGGCCAGATTGAGTGGCAGGCTGTAGGCTGCCCCGGCTAGGGTATGGTCTGGGCTTGGCAGCGGCTGGTACAGCATGTGTCCCTGATTGCACTGCGCGCATGCTCCACTGGCGTCGATCCGCCTGTACAGTGGGATCCAGGCTGTCACTCACCAAGCCTGCTAAACCCTGAAGAGAGCAGCCTCCAGGCTCCAGGGACAACTACCATATGCTCCATCAGTTCTCGTGATGCCACCACGTGAACACGTCGTACACGTATGCATTGTGATCCATGCTTGCTAGCCAGCACTCACTTGCAGGTGGCCTTGTTTGAGGGAGGAGTGGCGCAGGTGCGTGTGGAGATGGGCACCCTAGGGTCTGGGCTGAACCCTAGGACCTTGCCAGTGGGGCAGGAGGTGCACCCAACTGTGTCGTTGCAGGATCCCGCACTGCACCCCAGCTTGGAACAGGGCACGCAGGAAAACCCTGTGCAAGGGTTCAAGAGGAACGAGTAAGTTGATGATGATTGCACGTCAATCACATGGACGCAGCCCACCGAACAATGTGGTACAAAAATGAATGGCATTTCTCTCTCATAGGGTGCAATAGGCTTAATGTTCTCTCCTTACTTACAGGATAATAGCATGTATGGAGTGGTACAAATACTGGCAGGAAAGAGCTGCTTAGCGCTGCATGTGCAGGGATGAGTGCTAATCTTGCTGTATTGCTGGAATGCATGTAACTTACTAACCAACTAACTAACAGCATAATACTAAAGTCCGCTGCAGTTCTCACGGACCACAAGCAATTGTCAGCATGTGTGCAATGCACTCAACATGCGCAAGTCCTCCCACCCGGTCCCACCCTCCGATACCTGTTGAGTAAGCAGGAAAACTGGTGGTTGGCATGCCGCGAACCTCCTGCAGGGCATATGCGTTGAAGTAGTACGCCTCAAGCACCCGGGACGAGCCTGCGGCAAGGGAGGAACCCTAAAACCCTGGACCCAAACCCTAGACCCTAAACGCGTTGTAGTAATACGTTAAGGTTTAGGGTTTAGAGTTCATGGTTTAAGATATAGCGTAAACCCTGGCAGCCTCACCTTTGGGGCATGTGGCGCAGCCCAGGAAGTCAGCCGCTGTGGCGCACCCCAGGGATTTAGGGTTGAGGGTAGGGTTTAGACCTATATTTGTGTCGTTTGGCGTAGATCCTGGCAGCCTCTCCTTTGGGACATGTGGCGCAGCCCAGGACGTCAACCCCTGTGGCACACCCTAGGGTTCAGTTTAAACCGCGGCAACCTAGGCAGTCTCACCTTTGGGGCATGTGGCGCAGCCCAAAAAGTCAGCCGCCGTGGCGCATCCCAGGGACTTGGGCTTCACGCATCGTTGCACCCGTGCGTTGTCGGGTCCATTGGAGTAACCATCATAAATAACGGGGATGAGGTCCTCCATGAGGAAATCCCCAGCAGCGCATCGGCTGCAGCCCAGACCTGACACGCAGGGGAATGCATGGTCAGGCTGATGTTGATATGTGGGGCATAAACCCTAAACCCTAAACCCTAAACCCTAAACCCTAAACCCTGAAACATGGTCTGGCTGAAGACATTTGGGGCATAAACCCTACACCTATGGCGAGCTGCCTTGGTGGAAGGTTAATATGCGTGTCTGATGCAGCTCAAACCCCAAACCCTAGGCCATGGCCAGACTGCCAAGAAGTGGTCACTCTCTGTTGGTGTCCTCGGGAGGGTTTTGGGGTTTGGGTCATGCACCTGGCGCGCAGGCTCCACCTGTTTAGGGTTTAGGGTTTGGGCTGCGCACCTGGCACACAGGCTCCACTGGGGCACCGCAGGTCCGAGCTTGCAGCTGAAGCACAGGGCTAGCCGGTTAAGGGTTTTGGGCTTAGGGTTTAGGGCCACACACGGGGCGCGCAGGCTCCATTGAAGCAGGGTTTAGGGTTCAGTACTTAGGGATGAGGGGGCGCCCCTGGCACGCAGGTTCTGTTAGGATATAGGGATTAGGGTTGCACATGTGGCGCACAGGCGCAAGTGTTTAAGGATTAGGGTTTAGGGTGTGCACCCGGCACACAGGCTCCACTGGGGCAGCGCAGGTTTGAGCTGCAGCTGAAGCCTAGGGTTGAGGATTTTGGGTTCAGGGTTCAGGGTTTAGGGTCGCGCATGTGGTGCGCAGTCGCCACTGGAACAGAGTTTAGGGTTTAGAGTTTAGGGTTTGAGGGTCCGCACCTGGCACGCACGCTCCATTGGGGCAGCGCAGGTCCTTACTGCAGCTGAAGCAGTTGGACCATCGTTGGTAGGTGTCTCCACTCCCGATTTCGGTGCCAACCAGTATATATCCCGGCTGGCACCTGCGCACATGTTTAGGGTTTAGGGTATGTAGGATTTGTGTATTGTGCATGGTAGGGTTTAGGGTATGTGCACAGAGCGGCACCTGTGCATATGGAGGACTGGTCATGGGTGGTGGACCACAACTGACCCTAAACCCTAAACCCTAAACAGCGAGTCCTGTGCATATGGAGGACTGGTCATGGGTGGTGGACCACAGCTAAGCCTAAACCCTAAACCCTAAACCGCGAGTTCTGTGCACATGGGGACTGATCATGGGTGGTGGAGCACAACTCATGGACAAAGATAAGTTGCAGCACAAACCCAGCAATAAGGCACTTTAGGGTGAAGTGAGATAATGACCTCAAACACATGCAGAAATGAAGTGTGCAGGGCGTACTTGCTGCAGACGAGCTCGTACACGGGGGCGGATGTGTATATGTGGGACTCTGTTCTGCATTGTGCACAGTTAGCTCCACCAGACTTGCAGGTTGTGGTTGCCGCAAGCACTCGGCGCCCTGTACTAGCCTTAAATGGAAGCCCCTCGCCAGCATATGCTGCAGTAGCCGCATTCGGCGCGTCTTGGCTAGCTTGGCACATCACCAGGAGCAACAGCAAGGAACCTGGGAGGCACCATCAGGGTTATTATTTTTTAAATATATTTTAATCAATATAATATAATATATTTCACAGCCAATATTGCAGTGGTCCACCATGGTGCCACACCGCCCTTTTCATTGCACTGTGCCACCCAGCCAGATCCTAGCTAACTCCACCCTTGCAGGGGTTGGTATATATTATACAAATAGCAGTAAGCTTTAAGCACCCGCTGCCCTAAAACCCCCCTTCCAGCATCGAGCTCACCAACATCTTGCAGTAGCATGTGACTGCTAGAAGGGCAGGCAGGCATGTAAAAACAATTTATGTCCCCAGTGTCAGAATTAAAAGGTTCGTTGAAGTACCAGGGGTTGACCACTATTTGCACGCAGAATTCTGCAAAAGCACCGAAACACATTCATCAGTGCGGCATTATACCATGCCACAAAGTTGATGTAAACTCGCCTGCTACAAGTGCAGTATTGCGCCTGTAAACATTGGTCATCTCGAACCGCTTGAGTACGTCGACGAACAGGGTTCCTTTGCTAGCAGCGCTGTTTGTATGCTTGCACGATATGTTTTGCGGTGGATTTGCTGTGAAGCTGGCAGCAGTTGCAAATGGGAATCGCACACGCTAACAGGGCTGCAAGAACGGCCAAAAAACATGTAAGTTTGTATCAACAAGCAGTTGCCTGCTTACCACTCTCCCCGAAAGCTTTCAAGTCGTGCGCATGCATGCATTCCAATGAAGACGATGGCACTCAAACATACAGTGGCACTCAAACGAATACTTTGGCGCAAGCTTCGACTTGACAAAGTTCATACACTGGCAGTGTCATTGCTACACTTGCGAGTTGTAAGTATTGTTAGGCGACAGGGAACTCGTTCTTTATCCTCGCCGTAAGCAGTGACGTCGCAAACCCCTGCGACGTACTCCCGATACGGTATCCTGACGTCATTGCACACAGAGCGCAACACTATGAGGATGTGAGCAGCTGTCTGCAGACCACTGGGGACACTGCACCCACCCAAGCACCTGATGCACTGCGACTCTCAAGGAAACACTTTCCCCGCTTCGAAGCCAACAACCTCATTTGGCATGGACGCATATGCATGCACTGAATACGTCCCTCCTGCGTCCCACAACTAACTTCTTTCAGCTAGCCTGGGTTGTGCCTGCATGAATAAGGGGGCAGGGGCTTGGATTGCGACACCTGTTGTGTTCAGCAGTGCCCTGCTCCAGCATGGATTGCCACAAAGCCATGGGTGTAACCCTAAACCCTGATGGGGAAACCTTGGCTGCGGCACCAACATACTCCTCCCACCCGCATACACCACCCTAAATACCCAAATATAACGTGGCTCAGGTGTATGCGGTGCAGTACTATCGTTGACATAAGGGCACGGGTCCAGATAGGGTGGGGCATTGGCATGGGGTACCCGCCGGTGGGGGGGTGGGGTGGCGGGGAGGCGCAGCCGGGTGAGTTCACAACCCACATGGGCGATTTACAACCTTGCTAGTTAATCACACCAGCGGTGAAAAACCCGAATTCATATGCATATGGGTGCATGCATGTACAACAACACTTGGGGTCAGGATGTGTGCAGCTACAACAGTGCGATGACCAGCTTCGCTGCAAGCTCAAGGAATCAAGCGCTAGCATTGCACTACTTCGGGCCAGCAGTTGTTCGCAATGGAGGCTGGCTGGGCGTGGATGCGTAGCCCACGATCGGTAGCAGGTGAGATGACCTTCGCATTGCAGCTATTCACCAACCATGGTGTCACACGTGTACAACAGGGTGGCATCAGTCTATATATTTCTTGTGATTTGTATTACACATCACAAGGCAGTCAATTAGGCAATAAACAATTTTGCACAACGCTGGGTGCACTCCAGTTCAGTTGCTTTGATCAAAACAGTACAGCCCTGTCACTGCGGGCAACCCTTTTGGTCATTCCATGCCGTAAACTGGACAGTTACTGCCTGCTGAGTGTCAATATGTGCTAATATAAAATGCACTTAGGGTAAATGTCAGCCTTGTTTAAGCCAATCTGCTAGCTGCTAGAGTCAACAATGGGCGACTCTGCAAGGGTCTAGTCTTGACTCGCTGAAAAAGCACACACCGGGAGATAAAAACCCCGCGATTAAAAGGGCTAGAGGTGGCAACAAGTACTTGGCTATCCTAGGCAACAAAAACAAATACCATTTGAAATATGGCTACAACAGCATATGCTTCTACTCTCTTTTGGAAAAACACCCACCGGGTAAGCAGTTATAATCTTGAGCAAACTGATAAACCATGGCAAAAGACTACTCAAAAGACACAGATCTGGTGTGCAGAAGGCCAGGTAATCATCAAATATAAAAATCGATATCGCAGGGGTTGAGTTAATTGAGTTCATCGATGGGCAATATCATTTAAAGTTGATCAGTGCATGAACTCGCAAGGAAGTAACATACACCAGAGTCACACCATTCTCTCCAAACTTTCTTGCATTCCCTCAGGAGGAGCCCATTACTCAAGGGCTCCCTTCTCTGCACCAGCCATCTTCTCCGTTGAACAACACTGTCTCATCAGCTGATGTCTCCCTGCGCTGCGAGCGCTGGCCAGCACAAACCCTACTACACCCTTCAGGTTTCACTGTGCTGCCTGTGCTGGCCCAGGCTGCTGCACCGCCACCTCGGGGAAGATGGCAGCTGTGGGGGCTACACGCTCCCAGATCTCACCCATGATGTCCTGCAGGGATGGAGGGGGGGGAAGTGAGGGACAGTGCTCGTGGCATGGCGTTTGGAGGGTGGGCTAGGGCGAGCAAGGCCTTGTGACTGGCAAAAGCTAGCAATCATTGCGGTAGTGACCACAGAGCTTCTGACTGGGTGGTCTGCACACAGGCGTTATTAGTGGTGCTGAGCAATACGCCACACCAGTACTAGCCTTTCTCCCAGGAGGACCACTACTTGCAAAACCAATCACCCTTGTCAAGGGGTATACCATGCAGGCCACTTGTGCTCGGTTCAAGATACAAGGGCACCACATGGGTCTAGGCCTCACCTGTGGCACGTTCAGCTCCTGCAGCGTCTCCACCAGGTGGTCCGCCACCGCCTGCCAGTGGGACCGGTTGCATCCGCACTGCTCGATGATGCGCTTGTGAGCGGTCACCAGGTCCCGCCCCCTGTACTGCTCGGCGCCGCCAAATACATACGTCAGGAACATCACCTGTGGTGGCAAGGGAGCAAGTTTGGCAGTAATCACAGAGTTTAGCTGGCAATGGGCGGGTATAGTGGGTACTGAACCTTGGTTTCATACGAGTGCATTCTTGCGATGCAGATTTGAGGGTGGGAGGAGCACATGCTGAACAAAACACACCCATGCACACACCCAACACCTTTATGATGTATAAGACGCTCAGAACACTGGCTACCGTGTGTAAAAGGCACAGATTACAGGAACTTGGTGGTAGCCCCGAGGCAGTAGTACTACACTAGGGCTGGGCACATGGAAACTCACCTGCTTGCGCTTCTGGGTGGCCATGTCCATGCCCAAAAAGAAGTGGTTGATGCGGCTGTCCTGGAGCACCTTCTGGTAGAAGATGTCCACGGCTGCACGGACGGACGCGATGCCACCCAGGCGGTCGTAGATGGTGGGGACTTCGGCCTTGGTGGCTGGTGACTCGACGGTGGCGACTGCGCTGGCCATGGTGATTGTGCTTCGGAAATATCCTGCGGGTTGTGGTATGGCGCACTGTTAGCCGTCGTGACGTGATTGGGTGCATGGTAGGTCTGGTGGTAATGGTCAGTTGCACTTGGGTTGCTCTTGTGCCTCAGTTCTGCATGCATGCCGTGTCCCCGCATGCCTGGACCCACAATGAGTAGGAACGATACAGGCCGACACTTGACCTGACGAGGGCTACGATGAATAAAGAAAAGATCGTACCTTTGTTGAGATGGGTCCCTATCTCTGCTTATTAGGCAGGAGTATTGGTGGTGAGTGCAGTGGGACCAAAAGTGGAAAGCACTGGCTTTGAACTGCCGATAATGTAGGCTTGGTTGATGAGAGCAGATACTGGAGAATCGAAGCTTACAAACAAGTTGGTAACGGTAGCGCGGGCTTGGATGGAGGTTGGGCAGCAGTAGAGCAGGTTGGTGAATAGCAAGCATTGGCCTTGCATCCTCCTATTTATGCTCCACGCCGACTAACCTACGACCGCCCTGCCAGCCAAAAGTGGACCCCTGCACGTTCTGGCAAGGATGTTCGTCTTGGAAAGCTCAAGGGGCTCGTTTTGCACCAAACCCAACCTTTGCACCCCAACTTCGTGTGCGAGTGAAGGCCCTCTGAGTTGGCAGAAGCCACACAAAAATCATGAGTCACGAGTACGGTATCCTAAACCCTAAACCCTACAACTGGGATTTATCCACCAGATTTCGAATGGTTTTTGAAAACCGTCGTTGTCAGCTCAAACCTTTTTTCGAGCGATATAGAGTCGTGTTTGCCAAAAGCAAACGGTCATATTCAGTGCTTGCTGGTTAACACCTACACGTCTACCCTATGCGGAGCCTGGGTTAAGCGTGGCCAGCTCAGAAGAAGAGGCCACAATGGACGACGACTTGGACGATCTCCTCGATTTTGAACAGGACTTTCTGCTGGAACAAGGTTCGTGCTGCCCTTTTACCACGACAGTGTTCCCGGGATATTGCAAGAACAAGTGTCTCCTACGTATTTGCAGCTGCTCTGGTGAATAGAGTTGCCTGCTATGGCGTATAGAGTGATCCAATTGGGTTGGAATGCAGCCACCCACCTCTCCCCTTGTCCCCCTGCAGACTCGAGAAACGCGTCCAAGCGAGCAATAGACGAGCTACAAGCGGGAACATCTGGAGGTAGGAGCTGGGCCACCAATTCCGTTTGAACCCCACCTGTCACCCCATATGCATGCATATGCACCACCTCCCCATTCCACTTCGAACCCACGGCCCCTCGCTGCCCCCCAACACGCCTCCTGATCCCCACAGACGCCAAGCGCCACCGGTCTGGAAAACCCGGGATTGGTCCCGACGAGGAAGAAGAAGAGGAGGAGCTTTGGCACTCTGCCCCTGGCCAGGGCCCCAGCTCTATAGCGCAAGATGGCGCCACGCACCCCCCCCTCATCGGCTCGGAGGAGGAGGAGATGCTGCTCCAAATGGCGCTCCAAGACACCCAGCCCGCCACCGCGCACGCCTCCCAGCCCCACCCCACCTCAGGCTATCCCCACATCAGCACTGCAGAAGAGGCTGCGCTACTCGAAATGGCGCTCCAATCGCAAGTCGATACCCACACCCAGCCATCCTCCCGCTCCCGTCCCTACATCCCCCCCACCACCAACCCCCTTGGCATAGAAGGGGAGACTATCACAGTGACAACAGCTGAGGGGGGGAGGGTCCACTGTAGGGTGTGGGGCGAGCAGGAGGGCAAGACGCCTCTGACGGGGACCGCAGCCCTGCTCCGCAAATCCCAGCAAAAGCTGCTGGACGAGCCCTACTGGAAGCTGAAGGCGCAGCTGGAGAAGGTGCGTGGCCAGGCGCACCAACCCTAAAACCCTAGCGAGGTGAAACCTTGCCAGGTGCTAGCAAAGCTTGTGCGCACTACAGCCAGGGTGGGGGTGTCGCAGCAAAATCTCGTTACGAACCCATATTGGGTAAACATGGCCCCCCCGTCCACAAGACAGCCGCCCATCCCCCCTCATACAGATGCGTCCACAGATAGACACATCACTGGCCATACAGCCCTTTAGGTGGCTAGACTACTGTACATTACATGCACATACACGCCGAACCCTAACCTTAACCCTAAACCCAACCCTCCCAACCTACCGCAGGACAAGAAGGAGCGCCTGGCCACCGAAGCACATGCACCCTAAACCCTAAACCCTAAGCAATAACCCTAAGCCCTAAACCCTGAACCCAACCCTGCCGCAGGACAAGAAGGAGCGCCTGGCCACCGAAGCCCAACGCCGGCGGAGCGCCAAGGGGGGTGATAAAAAGGGGGGTGGTGCAGGGGAGGGCGCACCCAAGGAGCAGCTGTGGGTGGACAAGTATGCCCCAAGGGGGTACAGGGACCTGCTGAGTGAGGAGGTCATCAACAGGTAAGAAGGGTTTTGGGTAGGGTTTTGGGGTGTGGAGCTTGGGCAAATGCGCTCCAATGGCTGTTATTCGACGTGCTGAGTGGCGTGGTCATCGACAGATAGGGTTTCAATTAGGGTGTAGGTGCACCCAAGGAGCAGCTGTGGGTTGACAGATATGCCCCAAGGGGTTTCAAGGACCTGCTGAGTGACGAGGTCATCAACAGGTAAGGGTTTGGGTAGGCTCTTCATCGCCTCTTGGGATGAGTGCGTGTTTGGCACAGGGCCGAACGGATATAAGGAAACCCTAAACCCTAGACCCTAAACCCTGAACCCCAATCCCTAAACCCTAAACCTTATCTATCTGCAGGGAGGTTGTCCAGTGGGTCATGTCCTGGGAGCAGTGCGTGTTTGGCAAGGGGGGGCGGAATGGCGGGGGCCACCGGGGGGCCGCAAATGCCGCCTTATTTGATGGCAGCAGGGGGGCATTTGGGGGACCCAACCGCGTGTCTGGTGCTGAGTCAAGGCCTGAGCAAAAAGTGCTCCTGCTGGCGGGACCCCCAGGTGTGGCCTCACAAAACCCAAAGACACCCTCACATAAACCCTGGGTTGGTCCATCTGAATGGATCCTTACCCTTGCAAAAACCCTTCAGGCTTGGCAAACCACGGCGGCCCATGTTGTTGCCACCCACTGCTGGCGTTGACGCTATGAGCACACAGCCCAACAAAAACCCTAAATTCTAAACCCTAGATCCTAAACCCAACACCTCGCTGATCAAAATGCCTGGATATTTGTATGCTGGTGCGCTCCTGCAAGAAAAGAAAAAAAATCCCACCTCCTACCCTCCTTTCAGGCCTGGGCAAGACAACCCTAGCGCATGTCGCCGCCAGGCACTGCGGGTACCGGCCGTACGAGGTGAACGCAAGCGATGACCGCACCGCCGCCAGCCTGCGGCGCAAGGTGGCTGATGCGGTGGACATGCGGCCTGTCATGGGGGACAAGCGCCCCAACTGCGTGATTCTGGATGAGATTGACGGGGCGCTAGGTGCGGGTGGGGTGCGGGTGGGTGGGGTGGTGCGGGGGAGGATTTTTTTAAATGTGTGCGTGGGTAGGATGCCGGGTGGGCGGAAGGGTGGGGTGTGGAGGTGGGTGGCTTATGCGGTGGACATGCGGCCTGTCATGGGGGACAAGCGCCCCAACTGCAACCTCATGCAAAATCAATGATAGGTTTTGACAAGACCCTACCGTGGAGTTGATGCCTGTGGTGGGCGACAAGCGCCCCAACTGCATGGTGCTGCGTGGGATTTGGTGGCGCGCTATGTGCAGAGTGGAGGGTGTGGATGCGGGTGTGGTGTGTGCCTTGAATACATTATGCAAGCGTGGAGTAAGGCTACCCGCCCATGCACCACGCTTAGGGTAATGCAAAAAAGGTTGGTCTGCCCAGATGCGGGGAGCGCCACCCTCCCCCACTACTTCTGGAAGCCATCACCGCCGCCAAGCAGAACCCTAGCAAAACCCTTACCAACACCCTCCCCCCCACAACCCCGCAGGCGGTGCAGAGGGGCGAGGCGCCATCACCGCCCTCCTCCAAATCATCAACGCAGGCTCGGGATCCCCATCCAAGGGGGGTGAATCATGGGACACGGACGGGGAGGGGGCGCCAGGGGGTGCTCGTGGCAAGCGGAAAAAGGGGGGGAAGGACCGCCCCCTCAGCCGGCCGATCATCTGCATCTGCAATGATTTGTACGCCCCCGCGCTCAGGCCCCTGAGGGATGTGGCAAAGGTGTTTGTGTTCAAGCAACCGCAGGTAGGGGGAAAATCCTAGTGTAGGGTAAAACTTGAGGGGAGAGGAGGGAAACCATAGGTCGGTGTTGTCGAATGGTTGTTAAGGGCTGAGGGAGGTGGCCAAGGTGTTTGTGTTCTATCGACCTCAGGCAGGGGGAAACCCTAGGAAAGGGTGTCGTCAAGGTGGTTGAAAGTTTGTGTGGTACTTCAACCAGCATTTCAACCTGAAACCCTGATTAAAACCCTGGTTGAAGTACCACACAGCATCCGTTCCCTGCCTGGAAGATGACTCTGTAACTTGCTGCCATCACCGTCCACCAGTGCACCTCCCACAAACCCCTACCCCTCGCCCTAGCAAACCCTTCCCAAACCCTTCCCACATCCTAACATTTGTGTGTTTCCCTCCCTGCAGGTTAACGATATCGTGGCCCGCCTGCAAACCATCTGCTCGCGGGAGGGGCTCAGGGCGGACAGACAGGTAGGGTTTAGGGTTTACGATTTAGGGTTTTCAGGACCAAACCATCTGCTCGCGGGAGGGGCTCAGGGCTGACAGACAGGTAGGGTTCCAAGTCCAAACCCTAGCATTTGCACCTTTATACCCCAAGCTTTTCAGTATGCCTCCGCCCCCGCCATGTCACGCAGTACCAGGGCTAGGATGTACATTCCAATCTCCAAGAATGTTGTGGATCAATCCCTGGGGTGTGTGTTCAAGCGCTGCAGCTGGGCAGTAACCTCCTCCCGCCTGCGCACCACGTGCTCGCTGGAAGGCATCAAACAAGTAGGGTTCCAGGCACAAATCATGAGGTTCATTATGAGGTTTTAGGCTGAACGCCAGGGTAAATTCAGGTCTTTTCAGGCATGCACCCAGAAAATTGGGATGTCAATTGCCACACGAGGTGCAGCCTCGACATCCTACTCATAATCCCTAGTAGCTTTAGTAAACCGTAATCGACTGCTGTCCCTTCCCCATACCCCGGCGCTTTCTACATTCCCTGAACAAAACCCCAACCCCTCCCCTTTCCCCTCCTCAGGCGCTCATGGCACTAGCCACGCGCTCAGAGTGCGACGTGCGGTGCTGCCTCAACACCCTCCAAATGGTGGGGAGGAAGCAGCGGGTGGTGCGGGTGGGGGATGTGGGGAAGATGGCCCTGGGCGAGAAGGACGGGGGTGGCAGCGCCTGGGGTGTGTGGAACAGCATGATGTTCACAAGGGTAAGCTGAAACCCTAGAAACCCGGAATGTTCCCAAAAAATACAATTCTGGAAATATTTGTCAGCATTTTAGTACCCTGTTCTTGTTCCATCACTGCAAACCCTTTTCCCCCCAAGACCTTGACACCCTCCGCTTGTCCAAACCCGACAAAGCACCCATGCGCTGTCCACATTTCCCAAGGGACCTCATACTTGTCAGCATTCCCGGCCCCCAAAAGAAAAGATTGAAGTACCATATTCACCTGAAGTGCATATCGAAATACCTTCCCCCCGCTTCACAAATGTTAACACCCTGTTCGCCTATTGTACAGGACCCTCGGCGGCCTGGCGGCGTGTTGCCGGAGGGTGAGCGCATGAAGCGGCTGTGGGGGGAGGTCTACGCATTCCCAGAGTATGACCTCATCATGCAGGTGGGTGGTGTGATGTTTGCATTATACATTTTCTTTTGCAGGGTTCCATATTCCAGTTTGAGCATGTTCGGTTTACCCTCACCATGTTTTGTTTGGCCCAGTACAACTGCTTTATTTAAACAATTGTGTATTGTATACTTCAGCTGTCGTTCAAGATTTTGTCATGTATGTGCGTGTTTAGGGATCGATTCGTCGTGCTCTGTTACAGCAACAATAATCCTGTCGCGTCTGCTGAACCGCTGAACCAAACCCTAATCAAACCCCTACTAAATCTGAAAACCCTGATGTAGGGTGTTCACGAGAACTACCACGTGCTGCGCTACCAGGACCACGGCATGAGACGCACCCTGCGTTCGTTGGACTGCATGGGACAAACCCTGGAATTTACCTGAAAAAGAAAAATAATCAACTCACAGCGATAAATAAAAAATTTCTCCACCTTGCCATGGTCTCTGTCACTCACACCGCCCTAAAACCCTTCCGTAGGGTGTTCACGAGAACTACCACGTCCTGCGCTACCAAGACCACGGCATGGGCCGCACCCTGCGCCTGCTGGACTGCATGGGACAGAACGACTGCTTGTCTGCAAGGGTTGGCAGGGGGGGCGACTTCTCGCTGCAGGCCTACCTCCCCGTCATGATCATGATAGCGCACCACCTGGTGGCAGCCCCCGAGAGGTGAGGGCAGGGTTTTGGAGTGGTATGTAGGGTTTCTCGGGTTTGATTTAGGGTTTTGAGGTGGGCCGGGGAGGGGGGGGATTTCTCGCTACAGGCTTACCCTCCCGTCATGATTATGATAGCGCACCACCTGGTGGCGGCGCCCGAGAGGTAAGGGTTATTTCATAAGTGGTCTCAGAAGATCTGAACCTTACCCCCTAAAGGTCAATGGTGTATCCCTCTGTTGGTGCAATGTATAAACCTCCACTCCCTGCCTCACGCCCCACCCCTCCCCTACTCACTCCCACATCACCAAAACCCCACCCGCAGGGCCAAGATACAGTGGCCTCGCGCCATGGCTGAGTCATCACGCCAGCTGGCAGCGAGCAGGGCGCTGGTGGGGGGGTGGGGGGCGGGGCTGGCGCCAGTGGGGGGTGGGGGCATGTCGACGCGCACGGCGGTGCTGGTGGGTGGGGTGGGGTTTGGGATCATTTCCTGGGGTTTGCTATAGGGTTGCGGGCTGTGTGGGATGGAGCCTGTGGGGAAGGGGCGTCGATGAGGATGGTTGGGTGGGGAAATATATATCAAGACTTTTGTGTGTGGGTCTTAAACTTGACTGTTGTCACCTCTAGCTACCGATGTCATCCCCAGTTTTGTTAACGGTTATCTTTTCCCTCCACACCCTCTCTGTGCCGCTCACCCACCCCCATTTCACCCCTGCAGGAGACCCTCCCAGCAATTATGCACATCTTGGCGCACCCCCAAGTGCGCCCCGTTGCAGCCAGCATTTGGACCCCCCAGGAGTGCAAAAATGCGGCGCATGTGGTGGACACCCTCATCGCATTTGGCCTCAATTTCAGCCGAGAGGGGGATGAGTATGGGGGAGAAAATCAGGGGCAGGGGTTTGCCCCACTCACTCCGCCTGTGCACCGCCTGTGCACATTCCCGGTAGGGCATTAGGGTACTAGGGTAGGGTATTAGGGTTTTGCACCGCTCACTGCGCCTGTGGATCGCCTGTGCACTGTCCCGGTAGGGTATTAGGGTACTGGGATGCCAGGGTCATGTGTACGAGATTGTTGGGCTACTAGGGTGTTAAGGCTTTGCATCACTCACCCCGCCTGTCCGCCGCCTGTGGGCCTTCATGATAGGGCGCCAAGGTAGGTACTTACATGCGTTTAGGGTTTAGGGTTTAGGGTTTAGCGTTTAGGGTTTAGCGTTTAGGTTTAGGGTTTAGGTTTAGGGTTTATGGTTAAGGGGTTAGGGTTCAGCGTTTAGGGTTTAGCGTTTAGGGTTTCTCTATATACACAGCCAGATGAGCAGTCTGTCCTACATGCCTTGTGCCAACCAGCCCTGTCGTGGCAGTGCTTTCACCATCTCTGCACTGGTGTCAATGCAGCTAACCCATGCACGAAACGCGTATTGCTGGAGAAACCCTTGGGGTTTTGCTGCAGGGTTTTGCTGTAGGGTTTCAGCGGAACGCGTGCCCCCCACCCCTGCAGCTGCACAACATCATTGAACCCTGATAACTGTTGTAGGGTTTCACTGACCCTTGGGGTTTTGCTGTAGGGTTTCAGCGGGCGCGTGGCCCCCACCCCTGCGGCTGTGCGTCAGGTGCTGGCGCATGAGGTGGAGATGGAGGTGATCAGGAGGCGCGATTCGGTACGTGTGATCAGTTGTAATCAGATGTGATGAGGTACTTGATTTGTGTGTTGTCAGTTGGCATGACTAGACGAAGGGGCATGGTTTGTAATGAGGTGGAGATGGAGGTGATCAGGAGGCGCGATTCGGTACGTGTGATCAGTTGTAATCGGATGGAATCATTTGGCTGGGTTGTATGTAATCAGTTGGAATGACTTGGCTGGGGAGGTTGTTTGTAATGAGGTGGAGATGGAGGCGATCAGGAGGCGCGAATGGGTAAGTGCGATCGGTTGTAATCAGATGTGATGATATGTGATGAGTTGGCTGGAATATATGCAATAGGGTGGCGATGGAGGTAATCAGCAGGCAAACAACCGCTGCGATTAAAATTGGGGTATGATGAGATGTTATAAGGACGTAAGGGATGTGTAAAAGTGTCATACCGCAGGAGGAGATGGGGGTGTAATTGGAATCTTATTGCGATTGGATCCCATTAAGCATGGATCGGATGCAATGAGCTACCCGGATTGTAATTCAGCATCAAATCCACAGGTCACAACCACCACCGCCGCCACCACCACCACCACAGCCGCAGCCACAGCCGCACCCACCTCCACACCCACACCCGCCACACCCACACCCACCGCCAACCCCCTCCTGCTGACGGTGGCGGCCCGCATGCGCGCAAATGCGGCAATGGGGTTGGGGGCACAAATGCGGGCCCCCCTTGCCCCGCGCAAATCCAACTGGCTGGACACCATCAAGGAGAATATGGCCCCCAAGAAGCGGGGGGGCGTCGGGGGTGCAAGTGGGTTGCATATGGAAAATGTCGCCATGTCGCTTTTGTTTCATGATAGGTCGCGGTCTCATAAGTTCATTAGGCACTGTTTCTGTTGCCCCATCATTTATGTCATATGATTCCCCCTCCCATCTTTCATGTTATGTGCATCACGAGGACCGCTACAATAACAGAAGATAATATCAACGATAAAAACCTGGTCGTAGCACAACGTCACAGACCCCGTCAGTCCCGCTGCTCCCGTGCCCTCATCTAGTCATCAACCTGATCTGTGCCCCACCCCCTTTTGCCTGTACGAACCCCACGACCTTGGATGATGCACAGCATCGAGTACAGTCACCCAGAGGGTTGGTTGCCCTTCCCTTACCATGTTGCATGTATCCACCTAGATTCAGTGCCCTTCCGCTGACTGTACAATCACAGTCACAGTAACCCTGTCATCCAGTTTGCCACATCTTGCCCTCCTTTCTGTGCCAGGTGTCGCCTTCCCAGTGCTATACGAGTTCCACGAGGGCTACACCAATGCGGTGAAGAGGCCAATCAGGCTGGCGGACCTGCTGTAAAACCTGGATAAGGGGTTGGCTGCCCAACCTTCTGTGGAACCCTAGGCAAAGGTTGGGGTAACGAGGTGTGCTGGGAAACCCTAGGCAAGGGTTGGGCAGCAATGGGGTACCAGATCCATGAGGAATGTACAAGCGCGGTGGCGAGGCCAATCAGAGGTGTAGGGGGGGACCCTTGCGGAGGTTTGTGTTGGGCTTGTATCAGGGAGAAACCCTAGACAAGGGATGAGTGGGATAGTTGGGTCAGGCAACAATGAGACCCTGAGAGGAACCCCAGCCAATACTTGGGTGAGCTTGCTGTGTAGGGCAACCTTCGACAGAGGGTTGGCAACCAAGGAGTAGCAGCAATGACACCCTAGACAAGGGTTGGGACCCCGGGATGTTGAGCAAATTCTAGGTCTACAGACCCTGAGCTAGGCTATGCATTGGGCGCGGAACTGCTGCATCAACATCCTATGCCTTGCAGACTCTCTTCTCTCCTGTTGATTTTATTCATTTGTATTTAACAAAGTATTGTGCTCGATTGCACAACGCCGTAGCATCACTGAATGAGCAATTTATATCTTGAAATGCACTGTAATCCCTGGTGGGCCGCGAGCCAGCATTATGAACTGGCAATGGGCCAGAAGGCAATGCCATGCGCTGGTGCACTAGAGTATACCCTGTGCACCATTGAGGCCACAGTGGCTGGCAACTTGCAATGATACAGGAACTCAAAGTCAGCTTAATTGAAGAGTGACTTTGACAGAGCTCTGAATCTAAAACTTCTTGTCACTGTTTGCATAATTTATGCCTTAAAGAGCCTATAGGTAGACGTCCCTGTTATGCTGTCAGCTTAAGAATTTGAGAGCCCATGAGCTGCGACCGCATGGTGCTATGCCCTAAGCAAGCACAGCCAGAACTGTAAATAATATAACATTTGAAATGCGACATCCTACAGTCTGGGTAGGCCTCCTATTATGGTAAGACTTGTCCCCATGTGTTTTCAAAAGCGGCTGGCCTGGCCCCCGCCACCAGACGCCACGTCAGTAACAGCTAAAGCAATGGTAGGGACACATGAGGGAATGACTGATCAACCTCTGCGGCTGGCTCTGTCTCATTCTGTCTCTTCCTCAACCAACGCCCTCATTCTTGAGATGAGGAACGTAGTTATTTATTTATTTATTTATTTAACAGGCTAGAGCAACCAAAATACATTACTGCAATATACACGCCGTGTCCCGGGGACAGAAGTAATACCCTGAATCCACTCAAGTGTATTGGTTCTAGTATCTCAAGGCGCGGCCACCTTTTGCCATTCCCCAGATCCCCCCTTGCTGCACGCTAGGGACCCACCACTACTGCCACCCATCCGCAGCCTCGCCACCCCCCCCTCCACGCCCGCCGCTTGTTGGGGTGGGGTGCATGTGGGTCCTGCATCCATGGCTGGGGTGGTGTCTGGTGGTGGGGTGGGACCGGAGTCAGGAGGAAGTCGGGGCTGGAAGGGAGGTGGGAGTGGGAAGGCGGGGGGCTGCTCCTCTGCCTGGTGGGCAGGAGGTGGCTGTGTGGAAGCACTTAATTTACCACCCTCCTGTATTTTACCGCATTTAACGTCACTGCTGTCCGTGCCACTCTTGTCACTGTCACCACCACAAGCACCATTGCCGCCGCCACAAGCACCACTATCACCACCACCGCCCTCCCCAGGCGCCGCCATGCTGCGCACCACCCACCGCTCCACCCCCCCCGCAGCCACCCCCAGCCACCCGCACATCACCTGGCGGTTGTCCACCAACATTAGGTCCCCAGGGCGCAATGTCACCCCCCGCGCACATAGCCAGGACCCCCGGATCCCCTCGCATTTGAGCTCCAGGTCAATAGACCCCCTTTTGACGTTGCGGTATTTGTGGAAATCTATGGGGGGCTTTGGGAGGGGGAAGAAATACAGCGGGTCAGCGGTGGGGTCGAGGGGATCTGGGATGAATCCTGGGGGAGGGAAGGGAAGAGGGAGGTTGTGTGTGTATGAAGCAAATGTGGACAATGGGAACCACAATGCGCGTGGCACCATCATATGGTTGTCTCAAACATGAAGAACCCTACAGTTGGGTTGCCACCCCTGTTATAAATGTTCATATGCACACCACCCCCCTACCGGGTGGCATGTCACCTTCATATCATCCCAAATCAAGTGCTCTGAAAACCTTAAACCCTCAACCCCACCTGGAAACTCAGTGGTCAGCCTCAGCGCACATCCACATTCTTCCAAACTCTAAACTCCAAACCCTAGACAAGTGCACTGTAAACCCTAAACCCTAAACCCCACCTGGAAACTCTGTGGTCAGCCGCAGCGCACCCGCAATGTCCCATTCCAGGTGCCCCGTATACCCTAGCTTGTCCCGGATAAACCCTTCAGCCTCCTGCTTGTCATGGGTGCCGGTGCAGGTCTGCCAGCTCAGCGGCCTGTACTGCCTGCATTTAGATGGAACCCTAGCTTAGGGTTTTAGGGTTTAGGGTGCCGGGTACAGGGCTGCCAGGTCAGCGGACGGTACTGCCTGCACACACATGGAACCCTAGCTCAGGATTTTAGGGTTTAGGGTGCCAGGTACAGGGCTGCCAGGTCAGCGGACGGTACTGCCTGCACACACATGGAACCCTAGCTCAGGATTTTAGGGTTTAGG
>JAULBX010028072.1:20406-31869 GCA_032358255.1 Heterotrichella gracilis
GTGCCGGGTACAGGTCTGCCAGGTCAGCGGGCGGTACTGCCTGCACACACATGGAACCCTAGCTCAGGATTTTAGGGTTTAGAGTGCCGGGTACAGGTCTGCCAGGTCAGCGGGCGGTACTGCCTGCACACACATGGAACCCTAGCTCAGGATTTTAGGGTTTTGGGTGCTGGGTACAGGTCTGCTAGGTCAGCGGACGGTACTGCCTGCACACACATGGAACCCTAGCTCAGGATTTTAGGGTTTAGAGTGCCGGTGCAGGTCTGCCGGCTCAGCGGACGGTATTGCCTGCATGTATATATTAGGTTTTTTTGTGCGTGCATGTAATTTGACATCATTTCCACCATCCATGCTTGTGTGTGCATCTGTATGTGTGTGCGTGCCTGCAAATGCTTGCGTACCCTTGCACGCATATATATACAAGTATGCATGCACGTGCATGTAAATTGACATCATCCCCACCAGCATTGCCATGCCTGCATTTGCATATGCAGCGCATTATTGCATGCTATCACGTGCCCTAAACCCTAAGCCTAAACCCTAAACATATATGCATACTCTTGCACATGTACATGATGCTATCAAATGCGGCACATGCGAACACATATATGCCCTAAACCCTAAGCCTAAACCACAACACGTATGCATACTCTCACATGCAGCACAGCATGAACACATGTGCGCATGCGGGTGGCATCACTGGTTCCACTTGAGGTAGGTGTGGGTGCAGGGGGGGTGCAATACTAAAGCCACAGTGCTTTATCAAATTTTTGTTATTTGAAAAAGTCTGGCATGCACAGCTTTGTCATGTGTGCATGCGCTAAGCCTCACGGGTTCCACTTGAGGTAGGGGTGGGTGCAGGGGGGGGACCAGTACTCCAGCCAAAGAGTCCCATCCTCCCGGCATCTCTGCTGCATGTGGTAGAACTGCGGGAAAAGGGGAGTGTGTGTGTGTGTGTGTGTGTGTGTGTGTGTGTGTGTGTGTGTGTGCATATATCCATTTAGGCTTGCGCATAAACATGTGCGCATGTATATATATGTGTACATATGCGCACGTACATTGTGTGCAAATATTTGCGCACGCATATGAACGTCACATCATGAAGTCTATGTGTGTATATGTGCACTGTGCGGCATGTATATGCACCTGAAGGCCCAAGGGCACAAGGTGGTATCCAAAATACAGTGCACAGCTGACTCCCATCCCCGCCCCCTACACACAGCCACCCGCAACCCCCACCCCCCTCCCGCACACCCACCAGTCCTTCAATCATCGTGGTGATCTCCCTGTTCTTCGTCAACATGATTTCACCCCCTGCCTGGGGGGCCGCATTGCAGTACATTGCCAGGGTGGCGGGGTAGCTGGCATTGGAGTAGATCTCGTTGGTGGGCTCCTGGTGGGTGGTGGCGGTGTGGATGGTGGTGGTGGGGCCGGGGGGGTGCAGGGGGAAGAGGGGCCCAGGGGCGCAGCAACTGTGGGTGTGGGAGGGTGGAGGGGGGGATCAGATGGGGAGGAAATGGGCCCCAGTTTCAAGCAGCGGCCATGCGCATGCCATGAGGCTGCATGTGTCCAAAATTAGCCTTGTCAATTGCCTGGCTCACCAGTGTCGGAGCAAGCTGACATGGCGCTGTGAAAGCAGCGCGACACAGCGCGCCTTATCACAAGGACAGCACACAAGCACCTCCAATACGTCACGTTGTGGATTTAGTAAATCCACAACAACCCTAATACCCCAGGAACTTCAGAAACCTACAAACAACCCTAGTACCCCAGGAACCCACAAACAGGACCTGACGCCCCAATACTGGAACCCAAGAAACCCTAAAATCCCAGAATTTCAGGAGAACGCTAACATCTCGGCAACCTATAAGAAACCTTACAAACAAACAAACCCACAAAAGTAACCTGGCCCCCAACCCCCACCAGCACCCACCTCACCCCCGCCGCCTCCATCACCCCCTCTAGCTCGCCCCCCCCCCCCAGCCCTACCCCCCGCACCACCACCGCCCCACTCCTCAGCAGCGCACCCCCCTCGTGCAGCCACCGGATGGTGCTGGCCACCCTCTCTAGGTGGTGGGGACTGGATGGGGTTGGCGGGAGGGGTGGGGTGGTGGCGGCTGCGGGTACGGCGGCGGCGTTGACTGTGGGTGTGGGTGTGGTGGTGGTGGTGGTGGCTTCGGATGGCGGGGGAGGTGTAGTGTTGGGTGGGGTGGTGGCGTCTAGTGTGGGTGTTGCGTCATCAGGGGGAGGTGAGAGTGAAAACACCAAGGGGAAGTCTGGTGTGGGGGGTTGGAGTTGGGGGGGCACAAAGGGTGCTTCGGTGGTGTTGAGTTTGGGAGGCACTGACACAGTGGGCCACTGTGGTTGAATGGGTGTGAGGAAAGGTGGGGGGTCCATTGGGGGTGTTTGGAGGAAGTGGTGGGGGGCGTGGTGGGGGGAAGAGGAGGGGGCCTAGGGTTCCAAGGCTGGAAGTTTGGTGGTGGCTGTGGCTGTGGCTGTGGCTGTGGCTGTGGCTGTGGCTGCGGCTGTGGTGGTAGTGGTGGTGGTGGTGGTAGCTGGGTTGTTGGGCTGTTGGTGGGTGCGATGGGGGATGTGAGCGTGGGTTGTGGTGGGTGGAGGGGGTGGGGAGGAGGGGAGGGGTGGGCACCAGGGGAGTATATATCCACCAGATGGCTGCAAAGCAGGGGGTGAGGAGTGGGTATTGCAGTTCGTTCACGTGGCAGTGGTGATGGTTGCACTTGCGAGCAGTGTTTGGAAGCGAGAGCCGGGATGATGCACGTAAGGCTTGCAGAGGTAGTACTACGCAGTGCGTACCTGACAAACAGATACAGCCAGGCTGTTAGTGGATCTGACTGGCGATGCTTTCCAGGGTGGCTGCTCGATTGAGTCCAGCGACGACCTGGGGCTGATCTCTGAGACGGAGTGGCGGTGCGTCTGGCCTCGAAGGGCTGTGAAGAGCCTTAATAACCATGCTCGAGGAAGGTCATAAGTTCCACTGCTAGTTATACGGCTCTAAGCGCACACACCGGTGTGCGACGCTTGGGTCTCGGAGTAAGGGCAGAACGGTGGTCGCCTATGCATGCCGCTCCGCATGCCGACCGCTGGGGATGGACACCCTGCAAGGCCAATAGGCAACGCCGCGTCCTTTATAGGTATGCTATCTATATGCACATGAATGTATGTGTCTATGCGTATGTGTGTGCGTACCAGAGGGTCGCGTCGTGTGACCCGCCAACAGGCGCAGCACGTGGCATGGGGTCACTGGCCGGAGCTCTATACGCAAGCTTGCAATCTAGCACGTTTGTGTGCCTACTGTGATACTACTGCGAGCGCCATGGAGGTATAATTTTGCTGTGTGTGTGAAGGGGTCGTTAGTGCGTACAAACGCATGCGTGTAGACCTAACCCACTGCATATGCATGCATGCACCAGCACCAGCACCAGCCAACGGCATTCCCTCATGTTCCAGCAACAACCACACGATCGCTCGGTGGCCGCACCTCTTGTGGGGAATGTCACAGTCTGTTGATCAACACTGCGTGCTCAGTTTCTCCAAAGTATCGGCACTGCGCCCAACGTCTTGAGGTTTAGGGTTTGGCACACTAGTGATAAGGCTGAGGTAGTCAACTTGAAGTTGCAACTCATGAGTTGATCAAGTTGTGGTCATTGTCAGCTGATATATAGCCTAGTGGAGCGACTATCACTGATTGTTGAATATTGAGTGTTATTGTGTGGGTTACAAATAGAATGTTTTATTCAAGGCCACTGTTTGGTGCCTTGCCTCCCTGATCAGCGCAACAGGGGCTCTACTCACAACTAACCCTTAACCCTAAACTGGTCTGCTTTAGGGGCTATGCAAACAATGGTAAAGGTTGGGCAGTTGGTTCCGGAAGGAAAACGAGTGTGCGGCAGATGGCATCTCTGTGTGAGCACAAAAAAGGCAAAGCAAAATCATGTACTGCATGAAACTGTGTCGGGAAAAGGTAGTATCTATCCAGTACCCTAGCTAATTCTGCAGCATACAATCGTAACAGCATTTTGCTCCGTTGGCAGTGGGGCAGTTAAAAACAAGTTATTGGGCGGTCACTTTGGGGAAATCAGTGCTCTCGGAGACAAGTAACGAGAAGGAAAACTGAAGGAAAAAAAAGCTCACTACACTCTAGCAGCAGTTGCTCACAGACCCTTAAACCCCGAACCCTGAACTCCTGGGGGCTTTTCCGCAAAACACTGGCACTATCCTCTCCAGTCCTGGTAGCAAACGGCAAAGCATTTTTTCTTCAGCACCCGCGAATCAGCAACCAGGATCCCTGGGGACCCAAAGCTACCTATCCGCGGCAGCATGTGCTAAAAGGTGGTGTGCACATGGAGCATGCATCACAGAATACCCTAACAAGGGTTGCAAGGTGGTGGGCGTGATATATAAACCCGACGGTAGGGTCTTGTCCACGTACCGTACTGCCAAACCCTTACCAAAATCATAATGCCCAGTCAGTGCACGGAAACAGTTGGTTGGGCAAACTGCATTAATTCACTAAGCTACCTCCCTCACTAACCCAAACGAAATTCTAAATCCCTCTCAAAACCCTTTAGAAGACATTTTGCAAAGCGGTGCAGCATAACCCCTGGGGGCAAATCACCAACCACAGCAGTCTCTCACAGCATCCCCGGTGCTTTGCTGGGGATTAGCCGTTGATCAAATGCCTGTGTAGGTTCCTACTTCTTCCCCTTGGGGCTGTTGCCTGCACAGGGGAGGAAAATGGTGTCAATCAAGGGGGTGCGTAGGTTTATGGTTCGTGAGGGAGGAATGCAAGTACTCAGGCACATGTCCCAATGCATGTTTAGGGTTTAGGGTTCCAAGTCTAGGCACACCACGCACAGAAGTGGGGTAGCTGGGCAAAACAGGTGGGGATGCAGAATAAGCGGGGATGCAACAAGAGGGTTTAGGGTTTAGGGTACAGCACAGCGGTTGTAGCTAATTAGCTAAGAGAGGTTGGTTGGGCGATGTGGACCAGTTAAGTGAGGACTGGGTAGATGCACAAAATGGACATGGGGGCATAGGGGGCGGAGTGGAGGGCACGACAAGTGGGGATGCAGAATAAGCGGGGATGCCACAACATTAGGGTTCAGACACAGCAAAGAGGTTGTAGCTTACTAAGTGACAGAGGTTGGCTGGGCAAAGTGCAGCAGCAAAGTGGACCGGGCAGATGCACAAAATGGACATGGGGGCAGATGGTGGGTGGCGGGTGGGCTTACCCTTTGCCACCACTGGTGGTGGTGGTGAGAGGACCTTGACTGGGGGAGGGGGTGACAGTGCTGGCGATGGCGGCTTTGGCGATGGTGGTGGTGGTGGCGAGCGGGGTGGGGGGGATGGTGGGGTTGGTGGGGAGGGGGGGGAGGGCATGGGTGGTGGTGGCGCAAAGTAGGGCTTGAGGATGAACGACCCGATCATGCACATGCCCTGGTTCTTGGCAACCCTAATGTACCCTAGCTCGCCCCACGCGCTCCCCCAGCTGTTCTTGGCGGTCCAGAAATCCCCAGAAGTCGCGTCCGATCCCCAGCCAATCACGGTCAGCACATGCCCAGCACCCCCGGCGCAGATGGCGCTGGAGTAAACGCCCCCGCCATAGGTATAGAAGTCATCCCCGATCTGCCAGTAGCTGATGGTGGGGGTGGCATAGGTGGCGACAGCCAGGTTTGCCTCCCCTTGGATGATGTCATAGGAGGAAATCCAGGTCTTGCTGGTCCCGGGGGTGGTGGCCAGCAGCGCGGTGTTGCAGTCGTTGTCGGTGGCGGTGTAGGGGTAGGCGGCCTCAGTGGTCACGCCGTGCGCCTGTGAGAAGAAAGACACCGAGCTTAGGTTGGTTTGTGGGATTCCGTGTCCAAGGGTCATGGTAGAAAGCTTGGCGAGTAGAGGTAAGGTATACGTGTACATGGACAGCAGGGCACCACATCTAGGGCTCAGAATCAGGGGATTAGTGCCCCCAATATGCCACAAATCCAACGTCTACATGTTGCAAAACCCTTTCTTAGCCAGCGTTCATGGTTGCGCCCAAAGGCCTGAAACCCTGAATAAAACCCTACAAACCCTGAACAAAACCCTAGGGTACTCCCCCGTACCTGGATGTACTGCAGCCCTGCGTCCATGGTGGCGCCCCCGCAGCCGCTGGCCACGGCGCATGACGTCATCTCTTGCTCAGACAGGTTGATGATGGTGGCTGAGTTGATGGCAACCAGCGCCTCGGTGACTGCTGCAGCACCATGTGCCCAGCAGGAGGAGCAGTTGGCCTGGTCTTTCACGGGGGTGATGACTCCCGATGTGCGCCAGTCGAAGGAGGCGGGGGGCGCCTGGGTGAGGCGGCGGCCTGGGGGAGGAGGGGAGGGGGTGGGTAAGAGGGTCGGTATGTGGGGAGGGGGAAGCGGGGGAAGGGGCGGTTGGGTTGGGGGGATACAAGGGCAGGGTGGCTGGAGTCTGTGCAAGTTCAGTGCAAGTTCAGAGCGGCTATAAGACCTGGATCCAGCCCCCCACGCCCTGACAGCAAATGTCGTGAGAGCAGCGGCGCAACAACACACCAATAGGCACAAACCCTAAATGCTGGGCTGTGTTTCGGGGTTGCAAAGCTGTCTTCATGCAATGGCCTGTTTATGGTTTTAAGGGTTAAAATTTAGGGTCTAGGGACGCCCACCTGCAAAGTTGGCCTCGTTAAGCAGCCTGCGCTGCCTGCGCCTGCTTGCGGGGGGGGAGGCTCCACCAAGGGTTTGGCGCTCCTCTGGTGTCCAGTCAGCGTACTTGTTGACCACGGCCTGCAAGGGAGGAGGAAAGTTGTGAGTGGCGGGGAGTGAGCGCGAGAACGAGAGAGGGGAAAGGGGGCGGGGGCAGGTGGGGATGGGTGTGAGGGCGGGGGGAGATAGATGGTGTATACAGCATGGCAGGTGGTTGCGTGGGTTCGAGAGGGGGGCAGGTTGCAGGAGGAACACTTGTGGTGGTGCACTGTGGGTGTGCCGGGTGGGGATGCGCGCCTAGTATGGCATGTGCACTGCATTCCAAGGTATTGTCGTGTGGCAAAGGTGGCTACACGGGTTACCAGCAATAGGAATAGTGCATTCACTAAGTGCAACTCAAGAAAACCCTCTTCAAACATAATCCAGCGCCCGCTGGAACTTCGTCGCAAGCACCAGCTTGTGTGCAGGGGTCTGTCATGCACAGTGACCAAGGTCAGGCATGTAAAGGCAGGGTTCAGGTACGTACAAACCAGCCAAGGTCTTGGTTGTTGACGTTGTCTACAAGGTCGAGGGTGGCTTGGAAGTGCGTGAAGCGGGTCTCAGCCTCCTGCGGGAGTGGCACAAGGGGGGTGAGCGGTGCGGCGGCGGCGGTTGGGGAGGAAAGGAGGTGATGGCGGTCAGCGGTCAGCATTCAGACCGCGGCACTCGAGCACGTGTGTGTTTTGCGCAGTTTTTTCGGCTTGCATGCGTCGATGGGCACCAGGTTGAGGGCATGGCTCGACACAGTGCTCGCCAGGTGGATGGGTAACATGATGAGAAGGCGAGGGTGCAGGGGATGTACTTTGAGGTAGCTACGGTGGTGGCATTCCCGCGTTTTGAGTCGCACCCCACATGCGGCCAAACCACACGCACCCGGTCGTCAGCAAACTCCCTTCCCTTTCCCTTGGCCCACTCCTTGTAGCCGTCTTTCCCCTCGGCCTGCAAGCGTGTGGGGTGGGGAGGTGAGAGCGCGATTTGGGGTGATTATGGCTTACGGCATGTGTTCTCGAGTGCACAGTCTGGCACACATGGCAGCCGTGCCATAGCACGCGTGGAGAAAGCAGTAATTGGGGTGGTTGCAAGACAGGAGGAGTGCAGATATGAGACTGGGTGCAAGGGTCTTCGCCTCAGAAGGGTGATTGGCAAGGAACAAGAGGGGAATGGGGGAGGACAAGGTGGTAGGATGGGTGGGATGGCACAGTAGTATGGCAAAAAGCCCGCGGGACTGAAACTAGTCCAGTTGAAGAGACATGGGTAGCTGCCCACCACACCGTACCTTCAGTAGCTTGACGGCCTCTTTTTGTTGCCTCTTGCTTTCTCTCATGTCCTTTCCGGCGAGCGATTGCGAGACCAGGAGGCAAAACACCGCTGCAAGCGGCAACAGCCTCATTGTGTGTGCCATTGGGATGGTATGCGTCCCAAATACCCTCAAATAGAAGGTACAGCCAGGTGTGCGGGTGAAGTACCGAAGTTGGGTTCACAGCCTAACACTGGTGAAAGTGATCGTGAAGACAAGGTAGCAGACGGTATCGAAAGACGAGCGACGTGACCCCAGACTGCGCTAGACGGCACTTTGATCCAGTGGTGACGATGGGTAGGAGAAAAAGCGGGTGGAGTGACGCTGAACTGGAGAATTTATGACATGACAACAACGCCATAGCGAGCTTTATGGAGGTCTCTGTGCGGGAGCAAACACCGAAAACGAGCTGTTGCGCGCTACTGCTTTTGACTTTCGCTGCGGCAGGGCATTTTTCGTGTTCGTCATACCTGGGTACTTGTTGCATTTTCAGAGCTCGAGATCCGACGTCAGCAATGTGTGTCGCCAAAAATACGACAAGTGCTATTCTGACAAGTCAACAGCTTTACAAGGGGGTTTACAACACATGAAACTCTTGGGAGTTATTAACTAAGGGGGTGGTACATGATGATAAGACCACCCCCGGGGACTGAAATGTGAACCGACTTTTGAGGTGCGCGCGACGCAAAGCTGCAACCAAGCCCTGCTCTCAGCTGCGAACAAATATACAGCCACGGGGCTTTGCGACACCTCAAGTCGTAACCTTAACACTTGCACTGGGTGCTGAAGTTGTCGCTGCAACGCAGTTCGCACTCCAAAGTTCCATCACGACTCAGTTATAACCAAACCAGTACCACCCAACTAGTACCATCCAACAAACTGAGTAAACTGACCTGAAAGCGCACCGGCTGCATCCACCGGGGTGTTTCACTTCACGATGAAGGCAAACCAGGGGGCTCGGCTGTTTCTGGTGGTGCTCTTGCTATCTGTGGCGTTGCAAGGGGCTTGGGCAGGTGGGTACCCACCTGAACCCACATGCTGCCTTGGCTAGCGATGCACTGTGCGCGCGTGCGCGGTGCTGAAATCGGGCTTGCTCACAACGCACCAGTGCCTTTAGAGCGTAGTAGGCTTCTGTAAATAATAGCACCACTAATGCACTATCCTCTGCACGCTAACTTGTCTGCAGACAACCGGGTGCACTCGGATCCCCCCGCCCATCGAGGCCATGCGGTGGGCACAGTAGGCATGCCGTGCGGTCGGCATTCCCACGAGGTCAAACCTAACCCACCGCTCCTTTTCCTTTTTCCTAGGTGATTGTCCTTTCACTGCTCGGTGGCACTGTTCTGCGGTGGACAACAGCGCGGGCTCGCTCGCATGGGGGTGGGATGGCGAAGCCAAGGGGGGGATGGCCAAAGGCAACTGGAAGGACTGCTGCCAGACCTGCAGGCAGTCAAAGGGCTGCAAGTTCTGGAACTACCTAGAAGCCAACGGCAAGGGCAACCCCATCGACTCGCAACAGAACGAAAAGGTGGGTGCAGGAGTCCCTCCCCGTGAGCCACAGATTGCACCCTTGCGTGCACTTCTGCTACTATAAGCAGTACCAACAGGTGCTGCAAGGGTAGCACTTCTCATCGCACTAGGTGTTGACCTGGGTGCAGCCAATTGTTTAGGGTTTAGGGTGTAGCAGCAGGCACTTACCTGACATCAATGCGCAGAGAGATATGGAACAGCCTCTATGGACCCTAGCCTAGGGTGTACCAGGTGCTTTCCTCCTGGTGCGCTTCTGAAGCCAAAGAAGTGCCTGCAGTTTATCAACTGCCTGTGGCAGCATTGTGCATCGAAGTAGCACCCCTGACTGAACCTAAACCCTAAGCCCGCCACCTTAGGCAAACCATAACCCTGCACCCTAAGCGCACCACTTCTGACAGAACCCTACACCCTGCGCCCCATGCATCTGGTTTAGCCCATGCCAACTGCCACCCCACTGGCCTTTGCAGGAGTGCTGGATTTACAGCGTCGATCCTAAGGCGGTGCCCAACCCCCCTATTAATGAAGCGCTCTTCCCTTTCCCCCCTGCGACCACCGCACCAGGCTACTTTGCACCAAACTGGAAGTGTGGAACGCCTGATGATACAGGTAGCAACGTATGCCCATATTGCCTGGCAATGACTTTATAACCGCATTTATACTTAGGCCACTGCATGCAAGCATTGGCATTGCCACCTGCATCATCAGCGTACTCTATGCCCGCCGCTATAAAGCTGTCCACAGTTGCCTGGGCATGTGAATGGCAAAAGGAACCATTGTTGCTTATATGAACACACTTGTGCATCAGCTTGAACAGAGCCTTGACATGCTGTTGTGCTCTGTAACAGGGATTGATGCTCCATTCCCCCCGTTCCCGCCACCCAACCCTTCACCACCACCACCAGCACCAGCACCACCATCCCCACCACCACAAAGCCCCTCACCACCGCCATCGCCAACGCCACCACCACCACGGCCGTCGCCACCACCGTCACCTAACCCACCACCCAAGCCTCCCCCAAGCCCATCCCCCCCACCATCTCCCCAACCACCCCCGCCACGCCCATCACCCCCACCATCGCCAACGCCACCACCGCCGTCACCAGCGCCGCCATCTCCAACACCGCCATCCCCGACACCGCCATCCCCAACACCGCCATCTCCAACACCGCCATCCCCAACTCCACCACCACCATCGCCAAAGCTATCCCCACCACCATCCCCAGTGTTATCTCCACCGCCATCCCCAGTGCTTTCCCCACCCCCGTCCCCAGCGCTATCTCCACCACCTTCGCCAAAGCTTTCTCCACCACCATCACCAAAGCTGTCCCCACCGCCGTCGCCAGCGCTATCCCCACCACCGTCCCCAGCGCTATCCCCACCACCGTTGCCGGCACTATCCCCACCACCGTCACCCAAGACCATCCTTCCACCCACCGGCGGTGGCAGCAGCCCGTCCCCGTCCCCAACCATAATACTCCCACCCACCGGCGGCGGCTCAAGTCCAGTGGCTGTTTCATCACCGCCTCCATCCCCACCCCCATCACCACCTCCGTCACCACCTCCACCGTCGCCAACACCACCATCCCCATCACCACCATCACCAGAGCCACCGTTGCCGTCGCCCCCATCCCCCACACCTCCTTCACCTACACCTCCTTCACCCACACCACCATCCCCCGCGCCCCCCTCGCCCACGCCCCCATCCCCCACACCTCCTCCTCCATCACCCATGCCGCCTTCACCCACACCCCCATCCCCCACACCGCCATCGCCCGCACCCCCTTCGCCCACCCCGCCTTCGCCCGCGCCACCATCACCCTACCCACCATCCCCCGCGCCACCATCCCCCACACCTGCTCCACCATCCCCCACCCCCCC
>JAULBX010028083.1:0-31766 GCA_032358255.1 Heterotrichella gracilis
TGGTCCTGCACCGCCTGGGTTGATGAGAATATTGGTGCCTGCTTCCCTGTAGTCTGGTGGAGTGGCTATAGAGGTGTTAGGGGGTGGTATGTATATGCCTGATCCAAGAGTGTTGCCAATCACTGCTTTTGTAGTGGGGTCTACTATATCCCTCCGGCTGCCATCTGTGTAGACTGCTTCTCTCCATGGGAGTACGAGAGGGGTTGTTGGGGGGAACGTCTGTATTAGTTCAGTGTTAGGTATATGTGTGTGGTCAATCTCAATCAGCTTTGAAGTGTCATAAGTGGCTGTCCTGAATTTCCGTGGTGCAGAAAGGATAACGCCATCCATAGTATCAATAATGTATGGCATTGAGTGAGCGGCCGCGGTGTTTTGCAGGGCGTAGTGTTCATCCATGTGAGTTCTAATTTGGCGTGACGTGGCTTCTGCTGCTGCCTTGAGGGTGCGTGGCGCATGCTGCCAATTGGTTACCAGCTCTGGGTGAACGTTGCTATTTGTTTCCCGATCAGTGTTGGTAGCCACATTGTGCAGAGCCAGATGCAGATCCGCACTGAGTTTGTGTTCATTGAGGGATGTGTGTATCTGGTGGAGGCCTTTTTCATTGCCGACCATAATTATGTTGACATCCCATTTAGGACTTCCTGCATACTGCGGTCCCCTTGTCCATGCGTCTGGGGTGCAGAATTTGAAGATTTTTTGTATATCCTGGCCAATAGGATTACATGTTCAGGAAATTTTTCTGTCCATTTTAGGTAGGATGTATTGCTTTGCTGGTCCCAAGCTGGGAGGATAAGTGTAGTTGTCATGGGCGTGGTGTTTTGCTCAATAGCAGAGAAAAAAGCCCATTTCACTGCCATTTCCATGTCTTCAGGTTCGTATTCAGGGTTGGCTTCACAGCTGCCTGTCCATTTGGTGGAGAATGCTGAATGCTGTGCACCGTGTACACTACTTGCAGCAATTCATGGACAGATGTTAAATCGCAAGCCACTTTGCGCACATTATCAGCTACTTGCCTTTGTCCGCTTCTCCAGACGGCTCTCTATTGTGTCCTGCAGCGATATTGAAGACATCTGCGCTGATGCGTTGATGCACATGTAAGACATATTTTGTGGCAAACTGTCCAGCATATTTCTCAACATGATTGTTTTGCCAACACCAACGTGCCCTGCAAGCACGAAGCAAAGAAATCGGTCAACATTACAGTGTCAGCGCAAGAAGCCTATCTGTAATTGTTTTACGTACTCATATTCGAGTATTATTACTGGTTTGAATGTAAACCTTAGTCATCAGAATTAATCCGCACTTCTACATAAGTGCGCATCAGGTCAAGTGCTGAGCAAAACAATCATGCAGCAATGGGCACTGACCTACTAGTAGCACATGGTGCTTGTTTTTCACAAGACTGGAGACAACAAAGTCGTTGCGCACTGTGTCCACAGTTGGCACCATTGTTTTGTACAACGGCGAGTTTGGCGGCGGGCAAGAAAATGTAGGCAGCTTTGTTTTCCAATGCACCCATGCTCCAGCCACAGGATCAACTACGTATTCAAATACAGTGTCATGCGGAGGCAATCGCAGGTCCTTTTCTCTCATCAGAGCATCAAACCTGCAGCAGGAAGCATATCATGTGTGCAGGTGATGTAGCACATGAAACATAAGCAAACATAACTCAACGTGGACAGCAGCAGCACGTCAATGATCAGCATTGCCTGCTTTGCTGCTGTCTGCCAACCACGTACATTTTCCTGCCAGGCTCATCCAGCGTTCCCGCAATGCCCCAGATCACCGAAAATTGGAACCACATCTCCAGCAGTGAGTTGTTCTTGTACGCCTCTGGAGCAATGCCAGTTTCAATATTGGCAAGGGCATCAAACAGCCGGAACACAGTTCTCATGCAGCTCAGTTGATCACATGGGACAAGCTCGTGGCAGTAGTCTTTCTTGAAGATGAGTGCTGGTTGCAGGTACCTGAAGTTGGTCAGAGAAATCAGCAAACCACAGTGGCTATTCCACTGGCAGTGGCTAACATTGTATAAGCATCGCACAACAACATAAGGTATACTGTCGCACCCTAGTCACTTTGTTGTAGAAACATGCCACAAGAATACAGTGTCTGATCAGTTGTACTGCACTTGATACATCATACCAGCAGGAAGAGAATCATTACCTGTCTGCCATTGCATGCAGCGCCTCCCGTATCTGCACATTGCCCTTTGTCATAAGCCAAGACTGCAGCATTGGCTTCCAACCAAGGTCCTCAACGTTCATGTAGATCATACCAGCACGGCTGACGGTGGCTGGTGAAGCTTGGGAGAGATCCTCAACCTCAAACAAAATCGATACTTGGCGGGCAAGGGAAATGCGCTCGCCACTGAGCAGTGTCAATATTTTATTGTCATCCAACAGTGAGTTCATGGATTCAATCCACAGAGTGTCCACTGGGCCGTCAAAGATGATCCACTTCTGGTCTTCTGAGGGGTCTTTGCAGGTGTCCCTCATGATGCGTGACAGGACTCCATCTCGCCAGTCATTGACAGTGTGGTCATAGTACCCATACATCTCATCATTGGACAGAGCCAATGGATTGATGACATGCAGTTGCACCTGGCGGGACAAAAAGCACAAGTTATTGTGTAAGCAGAGCGCACAGCGCTCAACATACATCTTGCATGTTCTGCACACCACTGCATGTGCTCAAGAACTACATTTATGAGGCAGTGCCACAGGGATGACGCACCTCCTGAAAGTTCTGATTCTCTGGCTGTTCTGTACTGAGCCGCGTCAAGGCTCGCTGCAATGCAGAGATTGCTACCGACTTCCCAGAGCCGGTTTTGCCCACCAGCATGTTGCCATGGCGCGCAAGCTTGCAATCAAAGACCTGGATGATCTTTGCAACGAACGCTGCGGGTGCCTGCACGGCATAATTTAACCATAATTAATACGTTTGGCAGAGAGCACAGCTCAGCACAATGAAGTGCACAGTACAGTGGATTGCCAGTACAGTGGATTGACACATCTAGTCAAACTACAATCAATAAGTGCAACTTGATTCACACCTGCAAGCCTTGTGCGCGTAACTCCTCTTCAATTGCTGCGCGCAGCAAGTTATTGGTGCTGGGAAGGGCATCAAACCCAGGAAACAAATCAGAAAGCAACCCCATGAACAGCGCAATGTCGCTGTACACAAGTTTTGGCTTGATCAAATCCAGCATGGTTTGGTACAAGATGATCTCCTCACTGACGTCAGGGGCTGCTCGTTTCCGAAGACCTGGCAACATGGCAGAGAACATTCAGCGATTTGATTGGCAGGGGATCCCAGGATTGCGCATAAAAAAGGGCCAGTAATACTATGGACATGATCATACCTGCTGCTCTAGCAATAGGGATGACAAAGGAGCGCAATCCATAGTCATAGTGATCCTGTTTTGAGAGCTGCTGCTGGGATAGCTCCATGATGCCGGTCATTTTCTGAGCAAGAACCTGTGATGTAAACGTTGATCACTGTAGTCAGTTAAATGCCTATGAATATTTGAGCAATACAGCCCGATCAGCAGTCAGATTGGCATAGCAGTTACAGCAAGCAGGGTAGCAGCATCATTGGTAGGCACTGGCATGCAGTGGGGTCAAGACTTTGTTGCAGGGCAGTGGTGTCTTACCTTTGCGCTAGCAAATCCCTCAGAATACATCATGATTTCCGATATCAAGGTGAAATCGGGCACCATCATGGAGACAGGCCGGAGCAGCGCCTTGAGATTGTCAGGAAGCTCAGACCTTCCAGCATAGCCAGGGTTCATGGTGACGAATATACCGCAGTTGGGCTTGAGCTTTATCTCTTGGTCAAAGAACTGGAATCGCTGTTGCTTAGCCTTCAGGGCCTGAAATAAATATCATGCTATGAATATGGGCACGTGTTGCAACCGTGCAGCTGCCAATGATTTTTGAGATTTTAAAACCCCTAAGTACTAGAGTGAATGGCACAGAATACAATACCTGCATGACAGTTGCTATCTGTGTAGCAACCACAGACAGAACTTCCACTTCAATCCTGTTGAACTCGTCCAAGCAGCACCAAGCACCAGTCTGTGCCAGTCCGGAAAACATCTTGGAGGTCATCTTGTAGTCCACTCCATCAGAGCAGTTGAATACAATGACGTATCTGGCTAAAGCCTTGCCAAAATCCTGTACGCAAATGAAAATGGCCATTCAGTGGGTTGGCATTCCTTGATAGTTGCAATTCACACGATTACCATTTAGTCAACGGATGGAGAAAAATTATTACTCCATGTTAACAAGCAAATATTCAGCGTTGACAGCTGGAATAGCACAATTCCCTTGCAATTTTACAAAAGAATGTGTACCTTCACTGTTTCAGTCTTGCCAGTGCCAGCAGGGCCCAAAGGATTCCCCCCTCTCCTTGTGTACAGTGCTGCACCGAGGGTCATGTAGCATCTGTCTGTCAAGGGAGTGATGACCAGGCGCCCATTGTTACCCTGCAATGAGTTACAAGCCGGTGTAATGAACTTTCACTCCATTGCCTGGCAGCAAACTGAAAGCGCGCTGTGGCAAGTTGCAGAGTGAGAAAATTACAATAAGAGTTTGATTGACAATTCAATTGAAAATTGCATTGAAAATTTACCTGGTACTCGTATCCATAGCTGAAGTTGGACAGGACTTGTTTCACAACACAATTGTTGGTGTCTTTGTCCCAGTAGAACCTAAGCTGGCTGACCCAATCAAAATCATTGACTGATGTGCACTTACTGCGTATCAGTTTCTCTATGACGTCACGAGCATGCACTTCCAGCGTTATCAATGACACCACCTGTACACGCAGCGCAAGTATTGCTGTCAGCAACCGCAAATTGCAGCATAGGATGCTGGGACAGATGAATGGGCCTGGATTGGTTTGACGACCTCTGGAAAATAAATGAAAGGATAATTTAGGGGGCGGAAGGGCCATACATATGCGCCGTACATTATAGGGGATGCGATGAAATGCACAGGCGGTGCTCGGTACTGTAGCTGGGAATCACAGCAGGTGCTTCTACCTTGTTACGGTCAACGGCGCTCAGCTGAGACCTTGTAATGGAAGTCAGTTTATTCAAATACGCTATCCATTTTTTCCGCAGAAGTTTCAGAGCTGCTCGTGCACCATCTCCTGAGTCTGACAATGCTTTCTCGCATTCATGTGTCCAAATGATCTGGCCACCAGTAATCAACATTTGGCCTGGATGCTCTTGCAACCACTTCTCCCTTTTCATAGATTTGGTAGTCTCCAAGACCTACAGGTGACAGAATGGGCGTCACCATACATGGGGCATTTGGCATTGGTTGTGCATTGGTGCTGGGGTGAAGATAAGGGTATGTGGGGTGGTGGGTGATCAACGCAACTCACTCCCCACCACCCTTCACACACCCAATTGGCAATGTAGTTAATTAGCAGAGCAGAACTGGACATGCATTGCAGTGCGTGTCTGTTTACCTTGAGCAGGGTGCGCTTCACTGATGAGTACATTGCGCTGTGTATCACCCTAAACCCTAAACCCTATACCCTTAACTGCTTACCTTGAGCAGGGTGCGCTTCACTGACGAGTACATTGCCTCTTCCACTTTATTCAGCCACTCCTCTGGTCTACCATCAGTGGTGACAGCCATGGAAAAGGGCAGGTACTCGCCATCAGGTGCAATGATGCCCAAGCTCTCCCAGGTAGGTCGGATACTGTCCGGAGGTTGCATGTCCAACTTCTTAATGCCTAAAAACAATGAAAATACAGTTTGAAACCAAGCACTCATCATCATGAGGTTTCAGGGTTTAGGGTTTGGGGTCAAGAATGGATGGCAACCTTGCCGTTCATCCCTAGATGGTGCAGCAGCATTTTGAAAATGCTGCTGTGCTTTCGAAGCATGTGATGTGGATACTGGGGTTGCAGACTGCGCACCTTCAAAGCACTTGTGAAGATGCTGCTGCACATTTGCTGGGTTTCTGGCTTGCCCAAGGATATCCAGCAGGTCCTCATTCGACAAGAAATAGAAGCGTGGGAACATGTGCCTCTTCTGCTCCAGGTAGTCATCCAGGGACTTTTGAACGCTTTCCAGCTGCATGTTCATAGAGTCCAAACTGTGGCACAGGCCTCCTTTGGTGCACCCCTGTGGAGGCGGTACTATTTCAGTCACTGGGTAACTTTGTTTGATACTGAAATTTCATAAATTGAACAAAATATGAAATATGCAATATGTAATAATATATTCGAAATATGGGCAATGCAAAGGTATAGGCTGCCCTGCAGATGCTGTACCTTCAGCACGTTCTGAACTGTATGCAGCTCCATCAACGCAGCGCTGATCTGAGAGTCTACAGCTTGGAACTTTTCTGTTTCCTGCGGAAGCTGTTGCCTGATGTCCTCAGAACCGCTGAAGATGTTGTCAAGGTACAACCAGGTCCGCTGCACTTGCAGGAGCATTTCCAGGGTCTCAGAGATTTGCACAAGGTTTGACTCCCAGAGCAACACCTCGTTCTGAAACACAGCAAAGTAACGCGAGGATTTGATGGTGGAGAGGGTCACACTGTGATCCTCCAAAGCCAAAAATATGTCTTCGGTGTTATGCACTTTGAAGGACTGCTTTTGAGCTGCAAATTGCAGTTCCATAGTTGACCAAGTAGCTGCAATTGCCTGTTCAGGGAGAGCACAGTGTCAGCGCTGGATCGACCTCAGACAATGACATTGATAACTTAATTTCAAAGATATTTTCAGAGCTGTGTGATGTCGACCATGGCCATACAAATGGAACGTACTCAGGATGAGAAAAAAAAAAGTAATATGATTTTTAAAAAAGTGTTTGTTTTGACAATATCTGTACCTGTATGGACTGTTCCATTGCTGCCTGCTTGGTAGCTGTGGCGGACAGGTCTGCGATGAACTCAGTGCACAGATCCAAACGGAAGTTCACAATGGAATCCAAAGTAAACTGCTCGCTGGTTGGATCAAACTGCACATCCACCTTCGCCATTAGTTGCTGCCAATGGCGGTCCCTCATGTTCGGATTGCGCAGGTCAGTGATCAACGGCAGTGTCCTCTTGAAAGCATCCACTGTTTCCTGCATGTAAACGATGATGGAAATGAGCGTCAATGAATTTGGCAACTGTATTGAGACATGTGAAGACATGCCCTGCAGTAGAATGAAATTAGCATGATGTATGCTGCTATTGTCATCTCCGCAGCGACACCACTCACTAGCTCTTGGAGAAAGCCTTTGGAATGATGGCTTAAAGCAGCTGCTTGACTGGTCAAAATGCAGAACCCGCACCTTGATCCAAATCCACACAGGCCACTGCTTAATATCCCTCCCAAGCTTGATGATGCTCCGAGTGACATTCTGCGCCACATCCTCCATGAGCTGGACTTGAATGTCCTTGAAAGGGCTGTCTTTCCAGCCCTTGTAGTGCGATTGCCAGTCGGTGACAAGGGTCCAAACCTTGACATGCAGCTCAAGGTCCTACAATGGCCAAAGTACAAATGTGCTTCATGCAGTATGAAAATGACCACAGACTCTTGCAGTTGCATCTGATTACATAAAGGGGCATGAATGGAGATTCTACCTAGGCTGCAGTGCACATTTAATTTTTAAAGTGCACAAAAAGCTAGGGAGACGTCGCCGCATACATACCTTCTCCGTGAGCGCAAGCTCAGGATATTCAGGGTCAGCCATGTCAAAGACATCCAAGCCTGGCTTCAGATCCGCTGTCTTCTGCCACAATGCTGCACATCTTTCACGTGCCTGCTCCACATAACGCAGGGCATCCACTGCTGTCCATGTCTGCAGCACAAAATGGACCCATCAGCATTGATTAGGGGCTACCTGGTAGCAGGCCTGTGCAACTTGGAAGTGGTGGTCAATGACTCACATTTGCATTATAGGGTGCGGACTCCTTGTGTTTCTGCCATTCAAGTGTGACCTCGTGTTTTAGGTTGGAAACCAGCGACAGAAGCTCTTCACGTAGATGTCCCTTGCCAGAATCCAGCCGGACATCTGCTTGTTGGAGCATGTGCTTGTATGTGTCCCAAGCGCTCAGCGTTTGCCCCAGTTTCTCCAACTCCTCGTCACTCACTTGTATCTAGACATGCGACAGAGTAATTTTGTGTGAGCCATGATGAGGGCTGCAGACACACTGCTGCTGCGCCTAGCGGTTGCCGACCATGATCATTATGACGGATGCGCACCGTGCCAATAATCATCAAAGGACTCTAAGGATACCCAGAGTGATCACACGACAGTGAATTTCAACAAAAGCTAGCAGGTTGCTCATCAATCCCACCTCAAACTTCTCCAATGTTTTGTATTTGTCCTGAAGAGGCTTGATCCTCGCTTCCGTGTCAGTCAGATCCTCCATGAACCGTTTGTGCAGCTGAACCTTTTCTGCCAGGTCTGAAAGGGTGGTTGGAACGCCTGCCAGCCTGTCTGCATTGCTGGCAAAGTACTCATGCAGGCTGTTGAGCTCCTTCGTGGCAAGCTGGTTGAGCAGCTTGGTGAAGCGCACAACCCAGCCCTCACAGTGCTGGACCAAAACCTACATAGCCAATGACGCTGTATAAGAAAAGACTGACAAATGGTCACAGCATGAGGCAGGCTGATTGCTGATCTGGGTTTTGAGCCGGAATGGGCTTGTAATACATGCATGCATATGAGTCAATGACAGAAACGGCAGAAATGATCACGCGCAAAATTTGTAATGATGAGGCAGCAGCATCCCCCCACCTGCTTCAAGTGGCTGCAGTCAATCCTCATGAACCTCAGGTTGTTGGAGGTGTCTTCTCCAAGCACCTCCTCAGCCAAATCCTTGTACTTGCGGATGTCTGAGTCAAAGGCTGCCAGCTGCTTCTGGGCACGCTCATACCGCCTACACCAATGAACGCAGCTTATGTCAACAGATACATGTAGTCAAGTTGGACAGAATGGTGAGAGGAAACCTGCTTGGATGGTCATATTTCTGTGCCAGCGCTGTTTGCATCAGT
Organism: Heterotrichella gracilis; assembly: GCA_032358255.1. Lineage (NCBI taxonomy): Eukaryota > Xanthophyceae > Tribonematales > Xanthonemataceae > Heterotrichella > Heterotrichella gracilis. The sequence continues at coordinate 9,011 of JAULBX010028083.1, forward strand.
TGCATCAGTTACAATTGTTTGCACATGTGTGGTAAGAAATGCAAGTGCAGTCCGCAATTTCGTCACCTGATGTACGCATCCTTGTCTTGATCCCATATGTGCTTGTACTTGCGCTCCCAGTAGGTGAGGAACTGCTGCACCTTCTCAGCAACCCCTTGCACAGCTCCAGTGATTTGCATGACATACTTCAGTGTGTTCTCCTCATCACTCGACAGCATGTCAAAGAATGACTTTAGATGCACTGCTGGTGGCTGCAAACAGGGCAGAGGTGTCAGCTTTGCAATGCTGTAGTAGATTTGACACTTATATTTACTACAGAAAATTAGTAAGCGTAATAAAAAAAAATATACACAAAAAATATATGCTGGTGGCTGCATACAGGGCAGAGGTGTAAGCTGGGAAGGCTGTGTTACTTGGAAATAAAATAACTATGCACAGATTTGTTTTTGAGGCGCGTAAGGCTTTTATTTTATGCACAATGTGAGCCATGGTGTTTAGGCATGCACATGACCAGCATGGAGATTAAACTCCTGTAATAATAACCACTGTAATGACCTGCACTGTGAGTCCAATGCATGTTGCAGCAAGATTAATTGGCGCACTTACCTCTACAACCTTCACAGAGGCATCTGCAACACCAAGCCGCGCAGCACGAACAATCCTTGGCATGTGGGACGTCACACCAAGCATGTTCCTGCACACGTTGTTGATCATCTCCAAAAGCTCAGTGACTGAGGGCTTCAGTTCCACACGCCCACTCTTGTGGTCAAGCACAACCAGAACACAAATGATTGGAGCCATGTCTGCATTCTTCTTTTCCCCATTTAGGAGCTTGGATAGCTCATGCAGTGAGCGCTTCACTGTGATTCTCAGGGCTTCTTCAACCTTGTCGTCAACCTACACAGAAAATGCCGGTGGATATATGCACAGCAACTCGACATCATTACAGCGATAGAACTGTGTTGCACCAGTAAGCATACCTTTTGGGTATACTTTGCCCATTCTCGCTGCACATCATCTGAATCATTGCAGAAATGCTCATACACTCCATCAAGGGCGCCTTGTATGCTTGCGTACACATCCTTAAAGCACTGTGCCACCTGCGCTCAAGAGAAAGTTCCAGAATGAGCAGGAGTGCATGATGCGTGGTCGCTTTTGGTGGATGCATACCAGCCGGGCCACACATGCAAATGCAACATTGCAGCACTGCACACAGCACCATATGACACATACCTTATCATGATGCAAAACCTGTCTTTGCTCAAACTCAACATGATCATAGACGTGTTTCCTGTCTACAAACAACAGTGGCATCTCTGCTATCTGCTTGCAGCACCCCTCGATGATCATGTTGCTCTGTTTGTAAACTGCAACCATAGATGCCACCTCTTTGCACGTCCTGCGGCACCCATGCACGTGTCAGTGGATGGTGGCATGATAGCATGTGTGCTGCGCATTTTGAAGGTGCTGCACAAGTCACAGTGCTGCATTCTACCTACAGGTAAGCCCTCTTTGCATGCATTGCAATGTACAGTGGTGGGGAGTGGTGTTCAGGACCCTCCCACACTCAGATTTGGCACAGTACTCACTTCTTTGACTCTTCACAGAAGAACTCCAGCAGCTGCTTGGGACTGTTCCAGCTCAGCCTTGTAATGCCAGGTGAAATGCGCTTGTCTAGGAACTTGGTTCTGTCTGAAAAGAGCCTTCGCTCGTCCTTGTCAAGCGCCTCCATAATCTGAAAGGGCCACAAGCAGCAGGGTCAGTGCTCAGTCTGAGACAATGATGAAGGTTGCAAAGAGTTCACGTCCCTCCCTTTAATATTTTCATCAGAATAATGAGAAACAAAAGTATTTTAAAAGAAACACTCCTTTTGACATTTCCGAAAAATGCAGCAAAATAACAATACAATAATATATTTATGCAAGCGCATACCTCATTGTACCACTTGGCAACAGAAGCGACATTCCCCCTCAGAACCCTGTATCTGTCTTGGTTTGCTGCCACCTCGGGCAAGCACTGGGGTATTGTACGGTGAAAGCGCTCCCAGTGCGCCACCTGTTCACCAAAGATTTTTCAGGCAATTCATTCAATTTGACCTGGACATTGCACCAAAAATGCAGCTACTTGTGACAAATTCCTGTAAATTCCTGTATTATCAGCAGGGCGCACCTCCGAGACACTGCAGAGCAGCTCAAGCTGGAAGTTGACAGACATCAAAGACCCTGGCTTGTCTTGCTGGAGCAGGCTGCTATCAAGCGCAGATGGCAGTGTCACGTCCACGCTGTTGAACCACTGGGTGTGCAGGGTACTGATCATGGACTGCAGGGATGAGTTGAGGGCGTCGAAAAGCTCTGTGCATTCTCGAAGCTGTGGAACTTGAGGCAACATGGGCATAGAGGCCTGCACAGGCATTCAGCAGCAATTCATTATTCAATAAACTTTGGCAGTGCACCAGAAAACAGTACTTTATCTGGTGCACTGCCGAAATTGCATATGGCGGTCCAGCCCCTCGGTGTATACCCAGGTTCTCGCTCTGTTATGTGCCTGTCAGTCCAGTTTAGCAACCAATGCAGATCAAGCCATAAGCTAATGCGCGCAGCTTATCAGTGGATGCGGGTCAAAATATCCCCTACCTGCCAAAACTTCCAGGTATGATTGATGCGCTTATGGAACATGAGGATCATGTTAGCTTCGCTTGCGTAAGCTGGCATGACCTCCCCTTTGCACTGCTCCTTGCGCAAGGTATCCACTTGTTTCCTCACTGAAACGAGTTCAGAATGGAATGAAGCGCAAAACTCTGACATCTTCTTTTCGATGCACTTCTGTATTGTGTCCTTTCTGGCCATTGACTGGAACGCCTGCAGAACGTACAGGAGCAGTCAAGCACAGCATTGCCAATGGACTCCCACTGTCAGTATCAGGTCTGCGCAACAGTCTTGACACCCCCCTTCACTGCCACCACGACAAATGGCTATATCATACTTATTGTCTTGTGGATGGACAGGTACACAATGTAGTGTTATTTCAGCATACGTATTCTGCAGATATGGCTTCAGATATGGCTACAAAACAATCATGCGTACCTCCAGCAGCTCCACCCAGCCCGTCAAGGATGACGTGCTTCCAAACACCAGCTGCACCACATTGACCAGCATGGCCTCCAGGTCCCTGGCACCCTTCTTGAACCTGCTGTAGTCCTCATGCCACTGCATGGCTTTCACGTCAAGGATGTTGTACTTGGTGGACCTCAGGGCAGACGCAAGCTTTTGGAAGCTGCCTTGGATGTCGTGCACGCTCTTCTTGAAATCCTTTCCCTGGCTGCCTCCAAATGTGGGGACATCGAGCCGGTGGCCAAACTGGAGCTGGCTGTTGCACACATCCAGCAAATCCCTGAAACAGAAAGTCATCAGTAAAACTGATTTTCCATAAATTGCCATGCAGATTCAAATTGTCCCTTGCAATATTCATAATAGTACCAGTAATAACGGTAGTAACAGTCATGATAATTAATAGGAATAAAAGTCTAATATATTGCCCGGTGCTCAGCAAAGTGCAAACCTTACCTGCATCTGTCAACAAAGGCGTCCACGCTGGCAAAAATGGTGTTGCCATCCAAGTTCCAAGGGTGCGTGGTGTACTTGGTCAATCCCCGGAGAGCCTGTGCGTACGCCAACTTCCATGAATCCCCCGCACCAATGCTGTCTTGCAGGACCAGAATAGTTGCCTCCACATTCCCATCCCAGATGGCATTCAGGTCCAGAGCAGACGCGCATCTGTTGATGACCTCATTGCTGATCTTGCCCAGGAGGTGCACAATGCGCTCAGGTGTGTTGTAGTGGTTGCTGATGCTCCAGATCAGTCGCACGCAGTTGAGCACAGTTGGCAGCAGCCCTGGTATGTCCTGCGTGCAAATAATAAATAAATACAGGAATAATACAAAATAAATCCTGTGGGAAGGATACTGTGCTGGTGTATACAGATGTGCTGTGCTTCGGCAGACACTGTTATGCGTGCAGGTTTGGTGTGCATGCATGATCAAACAGCATGACAGCATTGATGTTCAGCTGATTCTTGATATTAAAAGCCAGGGTTGACATACCTTGGGCTGACAATTGGCCAATGCCTGGCAGGGCTCCTCCAGGCAAAGCAGGTACTTGAGGTTGTCTTGTGCAATGGCTGCCTCAGTTTGAATGTGAGCTCTCAGGTTGAGCAGAGGTGGCAGATAGGTTGACTTGGTGCATTCCAGCACAGACACGATGTCGAGAACGCCTGCAAAAGCAAAACAATTTTTGCTCGCTGTTGGGGTGTGTTGCGTGTACTTATGTGAATATCCTTCAACAGAGATATGGCAAGGTAGAAGAAGCAATACCTTCACCGTACCTTTGCTGTCTAGCTGCTTGCATATACCACCCAAATCCTCATTGCGGTTTTTCCAAAAGTCAATTTCCTCCAGCGGTCCTGCCTGGTCTGTCAAGGCGTTCCGGTTCTGCTGTGACAGAACGTCCCTGACTTGCAAGGTCCAGTAGATCACAGTGGACTCCAGGCGCTGAACCAGGTCTTTCTGGGCAGTGGCCGTTTGCAGGTCTTGCACGGGTTCAGGAGGTATGTACAGCACCGTGCGGCCGTGCTTTTCATTCAGTGCATCGGTGAGGTTGGCCATGAAGTGGTGCACGTGCCCCAGAAGGTCCCGCTTGACGGTTTCTGATCCAGAGGTGCTGCTGACAAAGCAAGGGACCATAACTGAGGACATGAGTCCCATGAGGTTGCCCATGGAGTCCTGTACTGTGAGCTCCCCATATCGCACGATGTGGTGGATGTTTTGTTGGGTGATGACTGTGTCCTTGTCTTTGAGGAAGTACAGGGTCCTGTGCTGCACCTGCTTGCAGTCACTTTGCAGCACCAGCTTCCCAGCACCACCCGCCAGGTGCGCATACAGCTGAAACACCTGCAGCAGCAATGCCAGTTGCAGGTCACGCCTATATGCATGCATCCCGCTGGCGTGTGGGGTTGGGAGACAGGAAAGGAGCGTTGGTGCTGGGAAATGTTTTAACCCACCTGGCGACTGGTTAGGAATTGGGTGAGGACCTTGTCATGCCTCTCTGGTACCCAGGCGGAGTTCAACCAGGCGGTGGCTGTTTCGTTCCCCGCAGCAGCCAAGGCTGGCGCAAGCTGTTTGACAAGGGAAAAAACAAATAACTTTAGTATTCCAGATTATCAGCCGTGCTGCCAGTCACAGCCAACGAGATTTGTTGCGCGGACAAGCACTCAGTTCTTGCGGCATCTGTCATGCCGCATCTTGATACATATGCAAGTGCAAATTGCGCAGGAAGGCCCGCGACTCCCGTCTGAAGGTGAGTACAGCCTCTCACCAAAAGTAGCTTCCTTTTCACCCATTCAAGGCAGTCCGGATGTGCAGTAAGAGCTTCCCCTCCTTCCCTTGAATCAGGGGGTTCCATTGCAGCTCCCAAGTTTCGCCTGTCTATGGCTTCAAGCAGCAAGGCTGGTTACAGCTGCACTGTGCTCAAGTGATTGACGGGTGCTTTGAAGCACTGTAAATGAAGACCGTAGAAGTGGCAGGCCCAGTTGGATGCTGTAACCAGAACCGCCCAGCAAACTTAGTTCACTGTTCAGGGGGGCAGGCTGGTCGTGCCACAAATCCAACAGGCTTTCGTTACCACGAGACTCCTGTGCAATTGAAAACCTGCCTTGTGGCCCCCTCCCTCGCGAAGTTGTTGGGTCTCAGCAGCGTTTCGCACATCTTAGACTGTTTTCAAGGGAACATGCATCAAATTTGCAGGTGCGGGCAGGTCAACCAATGGTCCCACAGGCCTAGTCCTATTATACCCCCCCTGAGGTCGTCAGCGGCTGACGTGCGGGCACGAAACCACGCACGAAGCTGATTTTCAACCCAGCACCCTTCCACCCAGCACCCGTTTCCTCAAAGCCAAGTTTCCACCCAGTACACAGTTTGCACGCATCTACAGCCTGTGAGCGGTTTTCGAAAGATTTGTGTGGTTTTGCACCGTACTGCTGTAAAGCCTCCATGCCAGCGCTGTGTAGCTCATTCGCTGACCACACGGGCACGTTCCCAGTTCCCCAGTTGTCACAAGAACACTAGAACGCCACGCTGGGTAGCTCACTATAGGCACTGCTCGTCTTACTGTGGGATACTGCAGCTGCCGTTGTCGTTCAGGCCGAGTGGCCGTGTTGTAGGAAGTGACCTTGTTGGGGGGATATGTGGTGAGGCGTCATTATCGCCACATAGCAGATGGTGCTGGCCGTTTGAGGGACGATGGCCAGAGGAAAGCCACGGGGGAGCGTGTGCTTAGCACGTTGCACCTGGCTCCTCCTCGCCGTCCTTCTGCACCGAACACACGCGCAGGTATCTAAACAGTTGGATTGGGGCAAATATCTCACTTGCATCATCTCAGTATACCTCAGTGTACCTGGGCTGCACTCAGTCCTTCGGCTTGTTCTATCTGTGCAGGCTGGAAATAGCAGTCAGCCCGTGATAGAGGATGAAATAGAAGGTATGAGCCCACCACCCACGCCCTTTGTTGCCCCACAAAACTTGCCTTGGCCCCACCCACGCTGTTGTCCAAATTACTGCATTACTGCAGCGCACACAGCGGCAGGTCACCTGTTAATAGACTGGTGAACACTAAAGACCCAGTTACATTTTCTCTATGTTTGTTCACCCCATTTGTCACCTAAAGGGCACCAGGTACAGCTGTGAGATTCACACACTGCACTGCTCCAGAGCACACAGAGACAGCTTCGGTACCAAATATATGAACTCATGTTTCCTAAATTGCTCTGTGTTGGGTCACCCAGTTGTCTACACCTTTGCCCAAGTAGCGATACCAGCGCCAGCTGCTCCCATAGACCCTGTGGTGGGACCCTTCCCATTTGCAAACGATACTGGGCTGCCCATCAAGACCAAGCAGCTTATTGATGACTCCCTGGATCAACAGCTGGCTGGCGGAGGTGTGTTTGTGCGTCATCAAAACCTGTGCAGTTTGACTTGCTTCATGAGCCTGGGCACTGAGGGCACTGCAGCAAGGCCCACAGCGCAGCCCACTGGCAAATAGTTAGCAACCACCACTTGATCACTTCCAGACTGCACAGCTTGGGCAACCCGCTGGTTTCCCACAGCATGTGGGATAAGTTCAAAAGCATGGCATATGCTTTGTCACAGTGCCGCGTGGCATGCTGTAACCCTGGCGCTCGCCGCTGTGGGTGTGTGGCTCGAGGCTAACGCTGTGCGGTTGGATTTTGCAGGTGACAGTGCCGTTGGGCCTCAAAGTGGTATCCCCCCGCGGAGCCCCGCCCCTGCAGGGATGGCCAAGAAGGCTAAGGCACAAACAGGTATACCGCTAGACATGTATTGTTGCGTGGACATGGCAGGGCCTGCACACCGCCTCCCTCCTTGCTGGGACACAGCATTTAGGCTCCCACACCCCATTATTGCTGTGGCCAAGCTGTTTGTCAAAGTGGATCCTATGTGCCACCTAACCCGCACCCCTCCGGCTGCTGCGCAAAGTGCTCCGCTGATACCTAACCCCTAATCTCTCCGCTGCGCAGGCCTTGCGCAGGCGCCTGGGCAGTGGCGCCCTCTGCGGTCGCCCTCCAGGCGGGCACTGGCGCCAGGGCTGCCAGGGTTCCAACCAGTGCTAGTGCATGAGCCGCCGTATGATAACCCCGATAACCAGGGCCCCCCTGCCAACGGAACGCCAGGTAAGCGTTTGGCGTCACTAGAACAGACAGAGCTGGGTGCTGCTGCTGCCACTGGGGCCACCTTGGTAGGCAGTGGGCAGCTGGTGCAGCCATGTTTGGTGGTCCCGGGGTGGGGCGCTGCGCCTAAACAATATGCACTGATTTAAGATAAAACAATATTGAACTTTCTTTTTTATGTCTGTCAGCTTTTATGAATGCACCTATGCTTCACGGGTGCAAACACTGGCATTTATCTCCCATGTTGGCAGCACCTTGGCTGCATAAGCAGTTACCGCTGGCGGCCCTCTGGTGACATGTGCCTGTGCCTGTGATGGGCCCCTCACCCCCAAGCTGGCAGCTTGAATCGTGCGTTACCGTTTCTGGCTGCACGCATGGCGTGCACCTCACCTTTACACACCCACGAACCCGCCCTTCTCCCCACGCAGCTGATAACCAAGCCCAGGGGCCAAGGCCAGGCCCGATTGTCGTGCGGGCGCCGCTCCCCCCGCTCGAGCCCCCACCCGCCAACCTGGACACCGGCGAAATTGTGGCCATCTCGCTGGGCAGCGCCACTGTGGCGGTGCTGGCCCTGTGGGTGGGGATGTACATACGCAAGCGGAGCAGGCGGCGGCACAGGGGGGCTGCGATAGTGGGCGACAGCGAGCACGGGGAGGAGGGCAAGTTTGGGAAGCTGGCATCAGGTGAGGGTTTGGGGTTGGGGAGGGCGCGGTCGTAGGGTGTGGGGTTGAGGAAGGCAAGGAGTCAGGGTTTGGGTTGAGCAGGGCATGGGCTTTGGGGTTTGGTTGGGGAGGGCGAGGGACTCAGGGATTGGGGGGGAAGGAGGCTTGTTGCAGCTGCATGCCGCGTGTGGTCCCAGGCAAGAGAGTGTGTGCGGCGGCGAGGGTGGGCATGTATGGCGTGCACAAGGGGCGCAGGCGGCGGCACAGGGGGGCAGCAATGATCATGGGGAGGAGCGGGGGGTTAGGGAGATGGCATCAGGGTGGGGCGGGTCACACGGAGCAATACTGGCACCTGCTCTAGGGTGCTCTAGGATGGACAGGCTTGGGGCCAGGGGTAAAAGTAGGTGACATTCTGAATGGCCTGAACAGGGGGAACACGCCTACCTGGTGGTTGTGTCTAGGAGAAACCCTACCCGCAAACCTCATCCCACTCCGCACGCAGCTGCTGCGTATCCCAGCACCGCTCACAGCCCCAAACCCTGACGCCCAACCCGAAACCCTAAAGCCCAACCCTCCTCAAATGCAGGCGCAGAGTATTCCGACACTGCGCACGACCCCTCCCCTCCCTTGTCCACCTTCAGCGCCCTGCCAGGGCCCCTGCCCGTTGGCGAGGACGGCATGTACGACTCGCTGCGCTCCTGCGACTGGCACATCAAAATAGAGGATTTGGAGATTTGCACCAACGAGGCTGGCGTGCAGCACGTGCTGGGCAACGGGGCGTTTGGGACGGTGAGTGGGCCATGCATGTGCATTGTGGGAATCTTTGATGGATGGGGGATGCCGTGGGCGGTGGGTGGGGTGGGGCAGTGGGGGCAGTGGGGGGTTTTGGGGGTGGCGCTGGTGACACACATGTGTCGCACACACAGGGCAAGCATTGCAAGGGAGGGGAGGGGGTTGTGCCTGGTGAAGGGCAGGCAGGTGCTGTGGGTGGATGCCATGTGCGTCCTTGAAAGCGCCAGCGCCCAATTGATTGTGGTATATGTATCGCCACACCCCACCATCACCTCCCTCACCCCCTTGGGCGCAGGTGTACAAGGGGAAGTGGCAGGGCGCCATCTTTGTGGCGGTCAAGGCGCTGGACCCGCTGGTGCTTGGGGAGCGGGACCGGGAGGCTATTGTGCACGAGATCGAGATCCTGCGCAGCTGCCGGAGCCCGCACATAGTGCAGGTGAGGGCCATTGGCAGAGCGAGCACAACAAACTGGAAATGAATAATGGGGAGAGGCATGGGGTGAACCCGTGCAGCTCTCATGAATCGTGTGGGGGACCGGGTTGTGGGTATTGGAGCATGTGTGGATACCTGCTGCGTGTTGCCGCTTTCTGACACGCCCCCCCTGGCGCAGTTCCTTGGCGCCTGCTTCCAGCCCGACCGCACCATGATTGTGATGGAGCTGATGCTGGGGGGGGACCTGTACCAGGCGCTGGGGTACAAGAACCTCATCTCGTGGCACAACAGGTGAGGGCAACGGGAGTGGTGTGGCAGGGGAGGGCGGGAGAGGGGGGCGCAAGGTTTTGATGGGCCCTGGCGGGGGGTGTACAGGGGATGCGGATCGTGGGGTACACTGCAGATCGATGTACTCTCCAGCTGTGTGTGTACAATCTGGCACTAGTGTATGGCATAGTTGAGCGTGTCTGATGCACTTCATGCCAGTAGCTGCATCCCAGCTGGGCGGGGTGGCGTTGACTCTGGCTGTGACTGTATCCCAGGTGCAGGGGGTTTGACCTGTCGGTGTGTGGTTGTCGCAGGGGGTTCAAGATTGCGCTTGACGTGGCTCAGGGGCTGCACTACCTGCATCAGCGCAGCATCGTGCACATGGACATCAAGAGCCCAAACATCTTCCTCACAAAGGAGGGGGTGGCAAAGGTGCGAAGCAGGCTGGGACCATTGCTTACCCCCAATGGCAGGCTGCTGCGCGTATATATTACCTGATCCTCGGCATGTGGGTCCACCCTCTTGTTGGTGCACTGACTGAGGCGAACATGTAGCACCTGGGAAAGCATTATGAACGCACACCCCTGCTGGCATACTCATCCCTCAGCATGGAGCCGCGCTGTCCTGCTCCTTGCACTCCCCACGCCTGATCCTTCCCACCCACTCACCCACCCACACAAACACACGTTACCCCACCCCACCCCACCCATCTCTTGCAGGTGGGCGACGTGGGCCTGTCAAAGATCCTGCAGTCGCATTACGTGCGCCACTCCATCGATGTGGCGGGCACATGGGCGTGGATTGCGCCCGAGGTGTTTGGGGGTCAGCGGGTGACTACTAAGGCCGATGTGTACAGCTACGGGGTGGTGCTGTGGGAGCTGTGCTCGGGGGAGCGGCCGCAAAGGGGAAAGCTGAGGCCAGTCAGGTGAGGGGAGGCGTGCCTGTAACACTCACACGAGATCCGAGTTTCATTTTAAGTATAATATAAACATCATTGGTCGGGTACTGTTGCTGGTCTTCCTGATGTCCCCCTCATCCATGCCTTGTCAGTTGCTCGCGCTGCTGCTGGTACCTGATGACCCAGTCGCTTGGCCCTGTCATTGCCAAGTGGCCCACACCCCGTCTCCCCCGCCATGCCCCTCACCGGCTGTGCCACAAATGCCCCCTTACAATGTCTTCAAGGCCGATCACTGGCGCATGCCATGCCATGGTGGTGCAGTAATTCAGACCTAAAAAGCAGAAGAAGCAATAAGCCCCTTACCGCCTATGCCCGCCCCTCACCCCACCCTCTCCCCTCTCCGCAGTGTGCCCGACGAGTGCCCACAGCACATCCACGAGCTCCTGTCCGCATGCACCCAGCCGGCGCCCAGCGACCGCCCAACCATGGCGCAGGTCATCGGCATTTTGCGGGAGGAGCCGGGCGCGGCCAGGGATGGGGCCAGGGCTTGTGCAGCAGTGGCGCCCGCAGGTTTGGTGAGGGAGGAGGGGGCTGGGAAGGGGGCTGTGGGGTATGGCGCGCAGGAGCTTCAAATGAGTGTGGTCAAGGGGCGGTGAGGGCACCAGCAGGGCTGGTGGCAAGGGGTACACAATCAGAGATGTTTTTGCACCCCTTGTGGCCGGGTGTGGGGTGGTGCACGTGGTAGCGGGCAGTTGAGAGGCGTGACTGCACTTGGCGCACCGGTTGCTCAGCAGCGCAGGACTTGTGCACACAATGGGAGGCGGGGGTGTGTCCTGGCCCAGTTTTTTACGGGCTGTACATACCTAGGTTGGTGTATTTTTTTTCCTTTGCAATGCATTGCAACATTATGATAGCAAGGCCAATCCCGCAGCCAATTTTGGTGGGTTGCTGATGCTGCTTGCCCGCACTGCTGCTGGAGATAGGTGCTTTGGTTTCACCCACATCCACGAACGACAGTGGTCACCATTCTCCCCATCCCATCCGCAACCTACGCCGGTAGGCGTATTATATGGTGGCAACTTTTTCTTCCACTCGCTTTACCTTGGGCAGACTGTGTAGCAGAATGATTACCTGATAATCTGTTGACATTGTCATGACAATACTGGTTGGACTTTGACAAAGTACTTGCATCCAAACTTAAAGGTACTGTCACAGTATGTGATCCAGGCAGATTGCCACGAGCGTTGGTAGCAGGATAGGGCCTAGGACCACGGCAGGACGTTGCCTGGCCAAGTGGCACCGCATCATGCCATGGGAGTCCCAACACACGCAAACTGATAGACTAAGTGGGAACCCTGATTGTTGCAAAATGAACCACGTTATGTAAGTATGTAACTTATAAGTGTTGGTGAATAAGGAAAGGAACCAATGGCTGAGTCACTGACTGGCAGGGGGCCACTGCCTCGCGCAACTTCAATTCCAATTCAAGGATTGGATTAACGTAGCTAGTCTAAGACTTGCGGAGCCTCCAGCAGAAAAGATATTAAATTAAGCTTGTGTGCATGAACAGCGGCAATAGCAGAGGATTGCCATGAAACCCATCCCGGGGAAAATGCAGCAGTGGTGGTGCAATCATCCGACTCTTGAAAAGAAGTGCATGGAGTCTGTGGCGGCTGCCACCCAGGTGCACCGTTTGGCACGGCTTTGAACTGTGTTGACAATCATCGTACGTGAGTCACAGATCTGTCTTTTTACGGTAGTTGGCAAGCTGGTGATGGGAAGGGAGACTGCATCGGTGACCGAGACGCCCAGGTAGGTCAGTGCCGCCAGCTGTGACATGTCCCACCGAACAGGAGGCTCATGATGGCACACATTGGAGACGCTCAGGTCCAGAGATTCCAGGCGGGCCATGGGGACCAGCGCCTCCACCCACCCCCTGCACCCGTGGATGGTACCCTTATCTGCGCTGATGGACAGCTCGGTGGGCAGTGGAGGCAGGTGAGGCACCACGTTCAAGGGGAGCTTGAGATCGACAGAGCACTGGAGGCTGGAGATGGATGTAAGGCCAGCCAAGGCGCTGGGAGGCCACTCGCCTGTCATCTTTAAATCAAACTGCTGCAGGCATGTCAGCTGTCCTAGGCCAGCCAGTGCGCTGGAAATGGCCCCATTGCTCCCCGCTAGTGCCGCTCGCTGACGACAGGTACATGTTAGGGAGAGCGTCCGCAGGCCTGTCAGGGCACACACCGCTACCAAGGCTGGCACAGCGTCTTGGCCCTCTGCCACGCGCACCACCATGCCCTGCAGGTGGCGCATGTGGGCTGGGCTGACAGCCTGCAGGAGAGGCAGGTACTGCTTCCTGTGGTACAGGTAGAGACTGTGTGCGTACGCCAGCCTGGGGATCCTGCTGGTGCTGCTGGTGGGTGTGGCAGGGGGAGTGGCTGTTCCTGCTGCTGCCTGGGAGCGTGAGTGGATCTGCCTGTGGGGATTGGCCGGGACCCAACCTGGGTTAGGAAGGGCACCAGGGATGCATGGTTGTCCCGCAGGAGCTTATGAGCACGCCCACCACCCGCCCACTCGAGCCTGCCCCATGCTGCGCTGGCCCCCTGCAGGGCTGCCCGCCAGCGCCTGCACACCACCTGAGCTCGCACACGCTCTGGCATAGGAAGCACCCCCAGCACCCGCTGCAGGATGGGGTCTGGCAGGTGGTGGATGGTGGTTTTGCTGCGCCTGGCGGTGGTGTTTGGGTTGGCCATGACGTGAGTGGGGAGCACACAACCTGCGGGGGGCAGTACAACTGCCATTCAGGCGCACTGCTGAGGCATTGCAGTAAATGAGGACGACCCCCCACAATTTCAATCCACTGGAAAGTTGGTTTCGATGCAATGCCCATAGGGTTTTGGCAAATTGATCTTTGGACACCTCGTAGGGGTGTCACAGGTGGCACTAGGCATTTAGGCTGGCATTTGGGCTTAAAAGGAGACTCCCTGTGTCTGGTGGGTTGTGTTGTACCGATACTATGGCTGCTATACGCAGCAAACGTGTACTTGAGTTATGTGGCCAGTGTAACCGGTAAGTCAGAATGGGTAGGGTGTGGGAATGCATGTGGAGATTTTGGTTGGCGGGTGCTGCTGCTGGGATTGATATCGGTGATCTAAGGTGGCATACAGGGGGTGGCTGTTAGACTAAGGGGTGCATGTGGGCAAGGTATGTCTCAGACTAGAGTTTTTAACTGAAGGGTAAACAGTTGGGCACAGGGTTTTGGTTTGCTCCCACACAGCCCATTGCATTGCAAGCCTGGGAGGCGGGGAGGCGTATGTGAAGTTGCAATCTGTTTTAGTGCACTTTTTTATTATCATTGGAAACCCTTCGTTGTACCACTACTTGTTCAAAGCGAGAAGGTTGCTTTGCACAGGTATTGGGGTAACCCACCTTCGTTCATTCATCCTTTGCATGCATGCATCACCCTGTAGTCTACAGTCAATATTGAAGAACTTTGTGTACGGTACTTCCCACTACGGTTTATAACACTGTCATGTGATCATCGCCCAGGCCACTCTCTGGGGAAGTGGCTACACAGTTTAGAGCTCTGAGGACAACTGGTGGGAGGTTATGAGTACCCAATTATCCACCACACTCAAAGGATCTTGAAACATACTTTTTGAGGTGCACCACCAGGTGTGGGATTCTGAGGTGGGAACTTTGCAGCTGGTTAAACAATCGACTATCAACCTGTTACTCTAATATCCCACCTCACTGAAGAGCTGCAAACGCTCTGGAGGGCTTTGTGTACGGTACGTCCCGCGCGATGCCAAACCGTCTATAACACTGTCACTGGATCATCGCCCACTTTCTGGGGAAGTGGCTACACAAGTTTAAAGCTGTTTAGAGCAACGAAGACAACTGGTGGAAGTTCATCTATGCTATAGGAATCGAGTACCCAACTATCCACGATATCCTTGACCACAGTCAGGATCTTGAAATATACTTTTTGAGGTGGGATCCTGAGGGGGACTGTGCAAATGATTACACGATACGCGAGGGCAGTAGCTGAGTAGCGTAAAAGTGTACAGTGCACCAAGTTGACAACGGGCTGAACGAGCAATTATTGAGCATAGGATTTGAACGGTGTTGTGGTGAGCTGAAAGTTGACTACAGCGCCCACGCGCCCAGGCTTCCGCGTAGGCCGGTAAAATCGGCCCGTTTTGGGGGAATGTACTGTACTACGCGCTTCCACGCTGCCGCGCTGCAACTGCAGTGGGATGGTACGAGTCTCGCCTCCGCTTACAAGCGCTGCCCGTTGTTATTGTTAACAGCTTGGCCAACTGCTCGCACTAGGTGAACGACAGGCCGCAGAAGTATGTTCCCTAACGGCAGGGTAGGGCCTTTCCCACGACTTTGGCACGGAGCACATGCACGCATGCGTTGTCAACACGCGTAAACACGATGCATTACCGTGGGTTGCGTGTGGCGTGTGGCTGGGGACCGCATGCGTCTTGTTACCTCGTTCCACTTGTCAACTGCAAGGAATATGCGCCAGCCTGGGAAGCCGGCGGGTGTTTGGGTGGGACACCTATCACTTGTATTCAAGGCTTGGAATCCTTCATACAATGGCATTGCCTGATGGGTGTGTGAAAGCACACCATACAATATCCACCTGACATTCAGCAATGTTACACTTGCAATACACCATGGGGACACAACGCCACGAACATGCCCTGCTGCAATATCGATAGTCCTGCACAATGCGCCACAGGTTGACAATGCACGTACTTCAATAAATCTACCTGCAGACCTAATTGATTATAAATTACATGACAGCTGCCCTCTAGTAGACAAGAATCGTCCAGAAGTACCGTTAGAATGCCTCAATGCCATCACACCCTGGTGGCGCATTCCCTTTCTTCTTCTTTTCAAACATTCCTCTTCCACTGGACGCATGTGAAGTGCCTCAAGCTGGGCAGGCTTAACAACCTGTCAATTTTTGCTACGGTTCAAACCTTGCTTCCAGACTGGAACTGGTAGATCTGACTCCTCGTTGTCAGAATCAGTCTGACCCTCCCAGTGATGCCATGCATCATCCAGCTCAAGGGTCTCCAAGGCCAACAAACCCTTTAGGGTCTGCTTGAGGTCCATGGAGGGCTCGATGGGCAGCGCTAGGTGCGTGAGCTGGGTGAGCGGTTGGAGGGTGGTGTCCACGTATGAAGCCCACCACCCGGGTTCTGGTATCAATTCTGGTGGTACATTTGGGCTGGAACCCACAGCAACCTCCAACCTCTTGAGCTCGATTGGAAAACTGCACATGGGGGGGGGCGAGGTGTGCCGATCGACTGCGTGAAGGTGCGCGTGTTGACCGCTGCCTAGGGTAATAAATTCCATCACAATTTAACGCAAGTCCTGCTGTAAGTCCTGATGACCATGTCGCATATGCGCTGGTGTGCAGCAGTTTGGGAGGTCTGCTAAAATTTACCTGGTGATGCGGAAATCCTCTGGGTTGTCTATCGTCAAAGTCAGGCGGGTCAGTGCCGTCAGCTGTGCCATGCTCCATTGATCATGATGCAAGTACACATCTTTGATGCTCAAGTCCAGGGATTCCAGGCTGATCATGGGGACCAGCGCCTCCACCCACTCGCCATAACCCTCATCCATATCCACAAGTGCACTGGCCTGCAGCTGACGCGGGCTGGGTAGCGGTGGCAGGTGAGGGACAAGGTTGAGAGGGAGATTGAGCGCCACGGAGCACTGGAAGCTGGAGATGGATGCTAGACCAGCCATGGAACTGGGAAGCCACTCCCCTGTCATCTTCAAATCGAAATTCTGGAGGCGTGTCAGCTGTCCCAGGCCAGCCAGTGCGCTGGAAATGGCCCCATCGCTCCCCACCGGTGCCGCTCCCTTCCAACAGGCCTCGCATGTTAGCGAGAGCGTCCGCATGCCTGTCAAGGCACACACCGCTGCCAAGGATGGCACTGCGTCTTGCCCCTCTGCCACACGCACCACCACATGGTGGAGGTGGAGCATGCGACGGGGCTGACAGCCTGCAGGACAGGCAGGTACTGCGGCACCGTGTCAAGGTAGAGAGTGTGGGTGTGCGCCATCCTTGGCAGCCGGCGGGTAGGTGTGGCAGGGGGGGTGGCTGTTACTGCTGCTGCCTGGGAGTGCGCCTGTCTGTGGGTTGTGACTGGGATATCTTGCACCCCACTCTGCATCAGGAAGGTCACCAGAGAGACACGGTTGTCGCGCAGTAGCTTAAATTCCCCCAAGCCCCTCGACTTTAGCCTGCCCCATGCTGCGCTGGCCCCCTGCAGTGCCACCCGCCAGCGCCTGCACACCACCTGGGCACGCACCCGCTCCGACAGAAGCAGCCGCCCCAGCACCCGCTGCAGGATGGGGTCTGGCAGGTGGTGGATGGTGGTGCGGGACGGGTTGCTACAGTTTGCCACGGAGTCAAAATTGGCCATGGAATGAAGGTGGAGCACACAATCTGCAGAGGGCAGACAGCCACTCAGGCGTATCTACACTGGTGAGAGGTGTGGGTAGTGTATACAGATGCAATGGCTTGCATTGGCGCAGTAGTGGCTCAGTAGAGATCCACCGGGGCGCACCTTGCTGTTTCCTTGGAAGCTTGAGCAGACGTTGTTCACCCAACTTTGGCACTTTTACTGACCAAAATAAACAGCTGTGCTCTCTTGAGAGTAGTCAGAAGTACTGAATGAATTGCAATGCATGCATGGCATCCTCCCCGTGGCACCAACTCGTCTCCTCCCCTACAATGCATGCATCAAATGCGATGGTTGACAAAGTTGTGTTTGGGCGAGACCCAATTGGTGGTGCCCTATCATAGGTGGCGGTGGTCATTGTTGGAAACTTTCTCGAGGTCTGTGATAAACAGCTTATGTAGAGACGCTGGTGTGTCACTACGTTGGGTACAATCCAGTGCAGTTGCATCGAACCTGACTGACTACGCGCCTGCAGATATGGCGCAGTACCTTTACCAACTGGTTAGTTTACGTTCAGTGAGTAGTTGTGAACACCAAACGTGACAGTCATGAACCCTGCTGTAACCAGTTACTAGTACTAGACCCCTGGATCCGCGGCAATACTCGAGCTTGAACCACGGTTCACCTTGATCACCTTTTTCACTTCCTTCCGCGGATCACTCTGACTAGTTACGTCTTCACTAAAAGCTTCAGAGCAATACAAGATCTGGCATGGAGCACGTGGGTAGTACTTCCTTGGCACGTGTGCCCCATCCTAGACCCACTGTCTCAGCGAGGAAGGCAGGGAGACCAACATCCACCCGTCGCCCACCCTGCACTCGGTGTAGCCAGGCAGATGGTGGCTCCAATGGCTCAACCTCTTCAGCAACAGCGCTCGAAACAAGCACGTCTGGAGCCACAACCACCCCCAAGGTGCAGCTCAAGCAGCACCCAGTGTACAGCAAGTTTGTGCGGTTTGCGAGGCTGGCATCCCCGTACGTAGAAGGCCATCGAGACAGGACTTTCGTCATTGTGGTCCCGGGCCAGGTACGCGCCCCAGAAGCATGGCCATGGGCTGCACCATCCCTCTGCACCAACTTTGCAATGGCATCAGATGTGGCATGAGAGTGGCACAGGGTCTGTGTTGACCCCCGCCTCCTCCTCTGCAGGTGGTGGCTCAGAAGAAGCTCTTCTATAGCATACTTGAGGACGTTTCATTACTGCACGGTAAGGCAGACCATGGTTCATGCCCATGTGCAATGCACCCATGGCGATGCTTGCATAAGGTACTGCTTGCCTTCCAGCATCCCATATTGTCTGTGACCCTTGCAAAGCCATTGTACCACCCATGTGTTTGATTGCTGGCCTTCTTCCACCCTGATACATGCAAATATATTTGGTTTTCAGAAACAAAAAACGCCCGCATGAGTGTTGCATGAACCCCTATGGCTGCGCCATGGCATGCAGGTCTGGGCGTCCAGCTGGTTGTGGTGCTGGGTGCGCAGCACCTCATCGATGACATCCTGCGCAAGAAGGGGGTTGACCCGCAGTTTGTGGGCGGGCACCGCATCACCGATGAGGCCGCGATGAACGCCGCCATGCAGGTTGCGGCATCAGCATATGTGGAGGCGGAGTCACGCCTGTCCAAGGTAGGCGCCTGCAACCCTCCAACAGTGCACATTGGGGATTATAATGTGTTCTTTTGAGTATACACATATAAAAACTGTGCACATTGGGGGATAGGTCAATGCATGGCATCTGTGGCCATCGCCAACAGCAAAGGCCTTTGATGTCCACGCCAAATTATCGCAATTTCAATGACATGATGCATCCCCACCATATAAAAAAATAATATTTGCAATATTTTATTGCATTGCAATGCATGCCGCCCATTTTGTGGTCAAAAGTGTACCTTAAGGGGTGCGTGGGTGGAAATCCAAGTTCTGGGGAAGGAGAGGCCGCCAAATGCATATAGCATTGGGCCCTGCTCCTTGACGCTCCCCAAGGGCCCCGAGGTGAGTGTAATGCAATGAATGTAATTGTAGTACAATCCACTTGCCGACAAGAGCATTGTATGTACCAGTCATGCCTATTTGACTCACGACCCTGAACCCTAGACCCTAAACCCAACGAGCAGTGAGCAGGTTGGAACTGATGACCTGAGGGCTGAATGGGGATTTTGCGTTGGGGAGAGGAGGGCCACATTGCTGAGGGAAAAGTGCCCCTTGCCGCCCCACAGGGTCCCGAGGTGAACGTGGTGCGGCGCCACGCGCGCAGCGACTCTCAGTTCCACTACCAGCCTGGCGTGGCTGTGGTGAGTGGCAATTATGTGACTGCCAAGCGGCGGGGCGTGGTGGACGGGGTGGACTACTGCTTTACAGGCAAAGTGAGGTTCATCCAGGAGGAGGCGGTGCGCAGGTGGGTGGGGAAGGGGGATGGGGATGGGGTTGGGATGGGGATGGGGATGGGGGATGGGGATGGGATGGAGGGGGCACATGAGGAAGGGCATTGGCAGGGGCACCTGCATTTGAGGAAGGGCAGGCAGTTACACCTGTGCACCGGCATGTGGTCACCCCCGTGTACCCACAGCGGCATTTCCCCCTAGCATGTGATCATCCCCCATGCTCCCTGGAGCATTCACCTTCCATGCTCCCCTGTTACCTGCAGGCAGCTTGACTCTGGCCATGTGGTGCTCATGTCCAGCCTGGGGTATAGCGCGGGTGGGGAGGTGCTTAACTGCAACATATTCGATGTGGCAACGCATGCGGCGGTGGAGCTGGGGGCGGACAAGCTCATTTGCATGACGGGTGCGCACCTGCACGGGTCCCAAGGGTGCTTGCAAAGATGTCTCTTTCGTATCAAAGAAAGTTCTTCCATTTGTTTTCTTAGAGGGCGAGGGATCTCGTCTAAGACGAATAACCTCATTCCAAGGAGTGACATTTATACAATGTGCACAGGCGTAGCAGTGCCACACAGCATGTGCACAATCGCATGCTGGCCATGTGCCAGCACACCACCCACATCAGCATGCACATCACATCACCATGGGCCTGCTGGCCAAGCCCCTCCCCTGCACCTTCCCTGGTGCCCACTCACCCCTTTAAACCCTTGCCTAGGGTCTGAGGTGCGCGAGCTGCACCTGCCCGCCTGGGTGCCCATCAGTGACGCGGAGCAGCTCATTTTCAATCTGGTGCAGTCAGCGGCACCCCACAAGTAGGTAGCTGCCACTCCTAAGTGATGTGCCCTGTGCATGGATTTGAGGGCATGCACAATAGTAGCTTCAAACTCCCTATCTGGTAGATGGGTCCACCGCATGGCAAAGAAATTGCTGAGGGAGGGCTCAGCTGAGGGAGGGCTCAGTCCCCCAGATGGGAGTGTTTCCAGGGGGAATGTAATCAGTCGCGCCGATGGTTACTAATATTGCACAGAACATCAGTGCCATACATAGTTACATGGCGCAAGGCATGCCACTGACACACACGTGACACCCAGGTACCGCCCCTCCCTGCTTGCGTCTGCTGACTGGGACAGCGTGATGGCGGAGTTCCCACGGGTGAATGGGCGGTCCACCCTGCCCAGGGACTGGGACAACGACATAGACCTGGACCAATGGCAGGTGGGTGTGGGCGTGGATGGGAGGGACAATGGGGTAACATTGCAGCATTATAATTCACGGATATATTACTACTCCAAGAATACGGTAATGTAGCTTCGATATCGTGATCAAAGCCCTCCTGGTTGCAGTGAATATGTACAAGGCCCCTCAACCATTGACCCTAAACCCGCAGGAGCTCGGCGTTCCCTCATTTATGCTGGCTGCGGTGATTGCCTGCAAGAACGACATTCGCAACCCTAAAACCTCCATATAAAACCCGTACACCTCACCCCCAGGAGCTTGGCATCCCCTCCCCCATGCAAGCCGCTGTCATCGCTTGTGTGCCGTTCTTCACCCTAAACCCGCTTCCCCCAAACTTTAAACCCTAAACCATGGACCCTAAATCTGCAGGAGCTTGGCGTCCCCTCCTCCATGCTGGCCGCAGTCATCGCCTGCAAGAACGGTGTGCGCCGCTCTCACCTGGTTGATAGCGAGATCGACGGCTCCCTGCTGCTGGAGTTGTACTCAAGGGATGGACTGAGCGACGGCCTGGTGACCATGGTGTCTGCGGATCTGTTTGAGGGGATACGAGCGGCGGCGCCGCAGGTGGGTTAAGTGGAGGGGGGGGCTGTTTGAGGGTTGGAACGGTTTATTAGGCGGCGGCGGGGGCGTGCGTGTGGGTTGCTGCTGCTGGGGATCTGTACTCATGGCATGGGCTGAGCGATGACCTGGTGACCATGGTGTCTGCGGACCTGTTTGAGGGGATGCGAGCGGCGGCGCCGCAGTTGGGTGGGTGTGTGGGGGTTGGAACTGTCTGCCGGGCTCCAAGCGCCAAGGTGCCACAGGCGGTCAGTGGGTGGATGGGTTGTGGGGTCTGTTTTAAATGATTTGCAAAAGGCGGGCTGTGCCTGCGGGCGCTTATTTTAGGAAAATGCATGCAACCGAGCGGGATGGGTGATGGGTGGCCATGCGTGCCCCTCCTAGCTCCCTCCCTGACCACCCCCTTCTCCCCACCCCGCAGGACCTTGACGCCATCAGCTACCTGATGCAGACCGCTGATCAGGAGGGGCTGGATGCACCCGACCACTCGCCGCTGGAGCTCAGCAGGCGGCTGCAGCACATGACGGTCATCGAGCGGGAGGCGCAGGTGGGGTTGGGGGATGCGGGTGGGCCATGTGGTATGGGGTGGCCGGGGGGCGGTGATCCGGGGAATGGCAGTGGCAGGTGCTAGGGGAATGGGGAGCTTTGGGTGTGTTTCTGTATTCGGGGTGCCAGGGCTGTGGTAATGGTTAATGCCATGTCAGAAAATCATAGCCAGCAACTCAACCCACGGCTACCACCTCGCAAAATATGTGCTGTCCCCGATGGCCCGACCTGCACAAATGATAAATGTCAGCACCCTGTCCCCAATTACTCCCCTGTCCCTGGACCTTCCCCTCCCCCCTGCCCCAGGTGCTTGGCTGTGCGCTGGTGGAGCCCATGGGCAGCGCCCCCGACGACACGCGCTGCGCCGAGATCGTGACCTTCTACATCCACCCAGACTACCGGGGGCAGGGCAGGGGGGACAGCCTGCTGGACTATGTGGAGCAACAGGTAGTGTGTGGGGGGGAGGAGGGGGAGGAGGGGTATCTATTTGGCAAATGTGAATCAGAGCTGGCCACGTTTTGCATTTCTGTTGTTGGTTTTATTATATTTTGCTTACATTGTTTTTTAGAGAAGATATGTATGTATTACAAGATTACAAGATTTAATTGACAGTCACATTCAGGGAGCCAACCCGGGCTCGCGAGACTGTTGGGGGTGCTTGAAAAAGTCACCCCGCTTAATAAATAAACTGTGAATTAATGGAGCCACATTGGCCCCACATTTACTACCAAAAAAGCTAAACAGGTTTCTTGAAATG